>VZUI01083076.1:0-23430 GCA_013401135.1 Cettia cetti
TAATTGGAAATTCTTGAACTCAGCACTGAGTTAGTAAATAAGTTGACAAAGCAGATGGTTTAATGTAGCAGAAACATAATTAATGGAGGACACGTTTTTAAATATAAAGTTATCACTTTATATTTATATTTATATTTAATTGTGGTTTATTTATATTTATATTTATATTTATATTTAATTGTGATTTCTCTCATCTCGAATGCTTGGACTGAAAATGTTCTAGATTGGATGCAAGTTCACATATAAGACCTTGAATCTGGCCAGCTAATTTCAGTTTGCAAACCCAGAGGTCCTCTGAAGAGCTTGTCAACTAGACCATGGCAGGCATCTTCTGGGGAGGCTTAAATTTATTACACAGAGTCTTGTATCTCCCCTTGACACTAGGTAGTCACAAAATGAAAACGGTTTAGAAACACTGATTTAGACGGTTAGGGAAAAGCCAAACACATGCTCAGATACCCTGGCTGTGTTCTGTTGTCCTCAAGAAAACCCTTCTTGTCAGGAGGACTGAATTGGAGCCAATAAAGGACCATTCACAGCCAAGGGGGCGAAAAAAAGGCAGAAGAAAAGTGCTATTGGTTAGCTGACAGACTTGAAGCAGCTTTACTGGCACTGAATACCTTTGTGTGAGCATTGCTTTAGCCAAGGAACAGCTCTCAATCCTTGTTATGCAACTCAGTGAGATGTAATTCCCTTAATACAAAGCCAGGAAAACCCAAAAAACACCAGCGAATCAGAAAAGTATCTGACTGAGAACAGTACTCTGGAATTTATATTGAAATCTAGAATTTATACCAAAAGTCCAATTGTAACTAATGTTTACAGGATGCAGGTTAGTAAAATATTACATACAAACTCTTCACTTTCTTTTTGTACCACTTGCAATCCTAACTTCTGAATAAGAGAGGAAATGTTTGCATTAATTAGAGCATAGATTTCAGGGCCAGTAGTCCTGGTTTATTTTCCAGCTCTGGAACTGATTTGCTCTCATCCAAACCTTATATATATTAAAACTGTGTTTACTGAAATGACTTAAGAGTGCTTAAGGCTACGGTGACTTAAGCACAGTTTAGCTGGATGGAGTAAGGCATTACTAAAGTTGTGCTCTCTGCTTACTATACCAATAATTCTCTTTTGCAGTAAATCATAGTAGCAGTAACCTTTAAAACCAAAACTATTGTAGATGACTCACCAAAAGTACTCACACTTGAGCAAGATCTTCTGGGTGTGAGTTGTATCCTGTGTGACCCACCTTTCTACCCTTTCTCATATACTGAGTCTCAAATGCAACACTCCAAAAAGGTTTTTTTCTTACTTCAATTTGTTTCTGACCACTGCAGAGTGCTTTTGAAAGTCAAAGCAGTCACTGTGTCTGTACTAAAAAAATCTCTTTCTATTTGATATGTAAAATTTACTTCTGTAAAATCATCCAGCCAACAAATACAGAAATATTACAAACAAGAATTTTGAAAAGCTAGTGTCACTTGCCTCTTCTTCACCCACATCATGAAAAATACACGCCATATTTTTTATTAATGCACCATGGTATTAGTTCAAATTTTCAATTTCTGAGAATTTTGTCCCATTGGAACAAAAAGGCAATTTAAAACATAAATTCAAAAGCAGTTCGGGTACCATATACACCCCTGTTGGCAAGACAAAGAACTCTGCAACAACTCTGAGATTTGACCAAGTAAATGGCAAATCAAAACTGTAATTAGTTGAGCTGCTGCAAGTATAGTGCATATAGTTAATGTATTCAGTCACTATCACCTCTGCTCATTCCCATCGGAAACAGGCAAAGGGTGCTACTAAGGCAGGGAGAACTGCTCTGTTCCTCCCCAAATTTTCCAGATAGACTCAAGTGCAGTGAAAAAATATGCATGCACTAAATTTAATGTTTTGCATCTCTTCAGGCTTTCTGCACACATGCACACCACATATTTAATATCTGAGCAGTAAGTCTGACATCTCCAGAACCACATTATTCAGGGGTAACACTTCTGGGAAGTGCTGTGCCAAGCAGATATAAAACTGAGCTCAGCCTGTCCTGCTGAAAGACTTAATTTTTTTGGACCTAGTTTGATTGGAGTTAATACACAGTAGATTTAAGTGAGACAGAAATCCTGGGATCACATATAAATCCAGAGGGGTTTTTTGACAGAAATACAGGACATGTTCATGGAAACCATTATTGAGAGGAAGACAGAGTTTCACTTGTAATAGGAGTCTGGAAGTGTTGGCTTGCTTAATATGTCAAAATTAATGCTGAGAAGGGATGTAGGTTCTGACTCTTTATGTATGAGGGTATATTCCATGAAGAGAATCGATTATTAAAGCTTTAGAAACATGTCAGCATAAGGCTGAATGAATTAAAACCTACCATGCATGACTCAAGGCTGGAAACTGGCTGCAAGACTCTTATTGCCAGGGGAGGGAGTTTCCTGGAACAATGGGAATAGTGGGACTGAAAGAAAACTTATTGTGCTCATAGTGGCCCTTGATCTGTTGGGAGTGGGACTGGATGCCAAAGGATGTCTGTGACAGATGAATGCAATCAAGGTCCTGAAGTCACATAGACTCAAAGGTAAGAAGGGATTTGGGTGTGGTGGAGTTCACAGCCAAACCATAAAGGCTAGTACCTCAGAGATTGGTTTAGGCACAGCTTTAAGGGTGTCAGACACTTCACAGTGGAATTTCTCTCTTCTTTTACTCAGAACCACAACATTTAATCCATACAGCTTTTCAGATTGTGAAGTAAATCAATCAAAGAGATAACTCCAATAAATAATAGACTGAGCTCAAGTGGTCAGACTGTAAAGGTTTGACTGATTTACATTAAGAATCTCACAGTGCAATACCAGCTAGCTTTCCTTTTTTTTTCTCTTTTTTTTTTTTTTTTTTTTAATAATCCATTCCAACCAGCCTTATGGGTAAATTTAAAAACAGGGTAGTACGATTTCCACCTTTTTATCTCATGAGCTGGTAGAGATTCAAATTTAGCAAAAAAAATGAAAGCAAAGCTTACATGGAGATCAAACATTAAAAACCAAACACTCATGAAATATTGTCTGCTGGAAAGAAACGTAAAATGTGATTTCAGACTTGTGATCTATCCATTAATTTTTTTTCCTAAATTTCTTCCTATACACAGTATTTATTTTTATTTGACTGAGGGCTGTATTTCTGTAACCAAGCTTGAGGGCGCTGCAGTTTAGAAATGCTGTGTCAAAGTACAAAAAGCGAAACCTTTTTTCCATCACCCCTCTCCTGATATTTTCCAGAGGACTTTTTCCCTGCATTTTAGATTAAAATAACCTAGCAATGTATAAATCAGTACAGAAGAGTGTAGTTACACAGAAAATGAATTTTAGAGGGTGATTGACTATCCCACCGAAAAATGTATTTTTCTATTGAATGTTGTTTAGTCCAAACCAGAATATTTCCCCTGGCTTAATCATGACACCACCATCTCCTGTTACTTTGGATTTACTCCTCTTCCCAGTTTTACAGGATGTGGAGTGCAAATCCCTGTTGATTCCTTTAATTACTGAAATGTCTGTCAAAAACATTTCAACACATGATTATATCACCCTTAGATGGATGACTTTGTTCTTTAACCTCCTTTTTGACCCTTTGCCTCCTTGTTAAAAATAAAAAATTGTAGTCAGTGTAACGAAAATTAACAAACTGGATCTTCACTTGTTGCTTCATAGTCAGATCCGAGGAAGGATGGAAACATCTTGGACTTCAGAACTCTTATCTGCATTTCATTTGCCTCTTCATTCCACAAAAATCCACCTTGTTATATTCAGCCCTTCTTAAAAGCAGTCACTGAAATATTTAAACCTCTAAAAAAATAAATTATAGCCTGAAGGCAAAGTTTATCCCAGGTAAACCTAGACACTGAGGTCTTGGCAGCCTGTGAAAGAGGAGGACCTAAATGACCTCGTTGTTGAATTCTGGGAGTTAGCAGATGGTCCAGCAGCAATCCTGCTGGAAGCCATGCCAAGGTACAAAAAGTAGAGACAGGAGGGTTAAACCAAGCAAGCACTTGCCAATTTCTAACACAGAGGGTTTGCACTTCCCTCCTGGGGTTTGCTCAGATGTGTCTCACCTATTTTACTGATGTCACGGTACTTCTCCAAGAGTGTGAACTTCCTAATAGCTGGGAAAAAGATCCTGTATTGCCATTTAAATAATCTGAGGAGCTGGAAAAACAAAAGTTAATTAACACAGGGGTAATGAACACACCACAGTGTAAGAGCTTGTATTTCTCTAAAGAACTGGTGCCTTATTCCCACTCACCTCCTCTCACTATGGATAGCTAAGATCTATGTTATACCTTGATTCTGTAACTAGAATGATGTAGTGAATTTGACATGATTTCAAATGTGCACTAATTCACTGTGCTGAGGAAGCAGGGAATTTCTGATTATGGACTGTTGTCATGCCATGTGTTAACTACCTGAGGGAGCAACAGAAAATTCTTAACATCAAACTTAAAGGAAACATGCCTGTTCTGAACAACACTTATGGGTATACCTAAATGTCCTAAATATGACCAAATGACAGGGGTTTTATGAGTCAATAATATGACACTATTTCTGAGCCCGAATGATTGCGTTAGCTACCGAATGTTTCTTTAATAACATATAGCTATCTTTTGTTAACAAGTGTTGTTATAGCTATGACTGCTCCATAAGAATTTGGTCATAATCCCACAGTACTTGTTTTGTTCTTGATTTATATGTTCCATATTTTCTGAAATTAAAGTCCTGAAAATTCAAGATGGAAATTTTCTCAGACTAGATGGTCTATTAACATAGGAGTGTAATGTATTCCTTAATAATATTGAAAATTTTAGGACTAATGATGGGAAAATTAGTTAAAATAGCCAGCAAAAAAAAAAAAAATCTGTTTCATAATTCTGTGTGTATTCCTTATGTCTCATGAGCTGGGCCACAATGTTTTTGCTGATAATAAAATTTAAAAAGAAGTGGTGATTTTCTAGACTACTGTAAGACCTGCAGATTATTAAGTCTGTGGACAGATTCCAGCTGACTTAGACATACTGTGGATGAGGCCCATTCTATTACCAGCTGATAAACATCACTGACAAACACCTCTTTTCTTCTTTAAAGTCCTTCTCCTGAGAGCAATTTTGGGAGAAAATATCAAATGAATGAGAGAATATTTTTAAAGTTAGTTTGCTCTTAACTATGCAGTGTTGTAGAATAAATATTTAACATTATGCAAGATACGTGACTTGAATCTACCAAAGACAGATTAAGCCAGAATAGCTCCATATCTCCTAATGAGGAATGATTTTTAGATTAAGACATTTTGGTAGATTAAGTTTATTTGGCTTTCAAGACTGTAAATTGTCACATGGGAAGTCATCAATTAAACTGGAAAACATGTAAACTAATAAATGAATCCTAAATTCAGAAAGGGGCTAGTTGAAAACTCTAAACCCATGAATTGTGTTACATTGAGAGTTCCTCTAGAAATAGTTTTGAAATACATCTTACTAAGTATTTTTATCTGAAACCATGGCAAAAAATATAATAGTAAGAGACTAGTAAATTTTTCTAATGACATGAAGTTTGGAAATAACATGAATGAGAACACTTAAAAGGTGAAAAATAATAATAAAGAAACCAACAAAAGGGAGATTACATGAAGACAATTAACTGTTTTAGTAAAATATGGAAAATCAGTTGAAAATGACAGAGACAGAAAATTAATCTTGTCTTGAACAATGACAGGTCAGTAGCAATAGTTTCCACTATTCACAGGAGTGAGGTTCTTCAACAGTTTTCCAAAATAAGTACAAAGTAATTGAAGGAGATTGGGGGCAGAGTTTGCTCAATTTGTGAAGGGGATTATATGAGTTCTTACAGCATGCAGCAACAGGAAACTGGAACATAGTAGTGGAACCTCATAAAATCTGTTATTTCTAGCATTTCTCTCCTTTTATTTTGCAAAATTTTATGTGCATTTTTTCCCTTGTCTTCTCCAACAATTCAGTATTTTCTTAAAAACATCAGGAACTCTTGCAAGACAGTGAAAGATGTAGAAAAGTACTGCAAGAAATCACTAAAACACATGGCATAATTTTACTAGTTTTCTAGGCCTGCCTGATTTGAAACACTGGAGTTATACTCTGGGGCTGTTTCCATTGCAGCACAAGAGGTGATTACATTTGGATTTGTTTCTTGGAGAAGACCCAGAAAAGGAACTCTAATGGAAAGTCCTGCAACCGTGAGACCCCTGAGACTCTATTAACAAGCCTCATTACATCACTGCTCCCTTTAAGAAGGTCAGTCCACCCTTCTTTTTTTTTGTAGAGTGCTGTGTGGCTGAGGAGACTGGAGACATACAAACAAACCTGTCTTGTCGGCTGACTGGTTTTCAGAGCCCATAGCTGTGTGGGTGGAGAGAGTGGGCAACATCACTCTGTATCTCAAAGCAGCAAATATTTTACCACCTGCAGATAAGTAGTTCAGACTGTGGGAGCCATTCAGGGGAAGTATCTGCACTGAAAAAATTAGTAAGAAACACGACAAAACCAGACTAAATGAGTATATAAATGGTTCTGTTTGCTACCTTCTAGCAGAAAAGTAACTCAAATCATGTTTTTTGATCTATAATTAAAAAAAAAAAAAAAGAGAGAGAAAAATCTGCAAAATTTTCTGTTCTAATTTTAGGATTCATTGATTTCCTTTCTTTCTCTAACTCCTATTTTAAGCTCTTTCTGCATTTAAAAGTTTGGGGATTTGTTTTATTTTTTTTCATTTTTAATCACAATTTTCTTTCTTATGTCTAGACCAGCACAAATTACTTAGGTTTTTTGTACTGTTCTGTCCCAGGGTCTTTTAGAGTAAACTTCTAGCTGAAGAGATTGCAATTGGTACAAAAAAGTCTGCCTGAGTTTCCAGAAAATAATATAAATTGGAACTATCTCCATGCTTTTCAGTGAGCATTAAGTGAACCCTGGTGATCTCAATGTAAATAGCAACAAGGTTAACTATTTCCCTCATGATCAGGATGTGTGGAGAAAAAGCATAAACACCTGTAATGATGAGCACTGCTTGCCATGACTGGTGACTGTGCTCTGCCAAGCTTGGTTGGGCATTGAGGCCACCCAGTGAAATGATGGGGTTTTCCTGAGCTGGCTTGGGAGCACCACTCTGGAAGGATTCAGGAAGAACTCTTTAATCATACTTCGAGCACCTGCCCAAACTATGGTGCTTAGCACCATGTTTCACTGCTCAGGGGGAGGCAGAATGGTTTGCTGAAGGTTTGTCTACAAACTGCAAATATTTTGCCTGGAAAAAAATACCATACCATATTTAACTCCCCAAGAGTTATAGAATCATACAATAATTTGGGTTGGAAGGGACCTTTAAAGGTCACCTAATCTAACTCCTCAGCAGGGACAAGAAAAAGAAAAAGCACAAAATCAGATCTCACCTGAAGAAAGCAAGTGTAATATCATGTTTAGATTGATTGATTTCTTGCATATGTTTTGGTAGGTCAGAATTTTCAAGAGTAGATATATAAAGATGCTTGAAATTCATTTGAACACAAAATTGATAATATGACAGTCACAAGTATTAAGATGCAGGGCACCATCTCTGCTGAAGAAATGAGAAAAATTCAAGTAGGCCAGAAACAGGTCCTGAGAGGTGGAGAAATATTAAAACCCATATAACATAAAAAGGAAAATACTCCTTTCTGTATGATAACATCCATCCTCTTGAACCTGAGATCTTTCTTGAGGCTTTCAACATTTAATAATAAAAAAAATCATCAACAACAAATGATTTCACAAGCAGCAAAGACTTCAAGAAGTGTGACAAATTGTTGGACTTTTTGGAAAGAGATTATTATTTTAGCAGCCTTTTTTAGGCCTGGACAGAGACTTTCAAACTTTGAGACATGACATTGTTTTAAATAATCTCAGGCCATCTTTCAGTCTTCATGTTTGAACTATGTTCTTTATTTGGCCATATTTCTAAATACTATATGAGAACAATATTTCTAGGAATTATGATTTTTTTCATATTGAGAAATAAAGTGGAATCAAACTGTTTTCTAGTTATACAATATAGACTGGGCTGAGAGAGGTTTTTGGCTTTGTCTGGAGTTTTGTCTGAAACTGAATAACAAAGTGGAATTTGCTTGGAAGTTCAGTATTTCCAGGTGTTGTAGGCCTGGAATTATTTCAAGAAAAACATCTGGAATTTCATCTTCAAGAGAAACAAAGCTGTGGAAGCTGCACTAAGTTGTTCAAAATCACAGACTCTCAGAGTAAAATCAGGAGGAAAACCCAGCCCACCTAACCCTGTCATTGTATGCATCTTGCATTTTCATTCTTACCAATCAGTCACCCAGTCAGCCAAAAGTCTTCCTGGAAAGAAACAATGACAGAAGCCAGAAGAAATGCAGAGTTTGGCCCAAAATCATCTTAGCCAATAAACAGATGTAAGTAACTTATGGTTTAAAATGTATCAGTAGCTAAAGATCTGATTTATTATCTAAAGAGCAAGATATTACTGTCTTATCAAACATTAACAATACTCATTTTCTCCCAATTACTTTTATTTGGTTTCTTGTTTGGACTCTTATGTCTATAAGATATCATGCCCAGTAAATCCCTGTTGCTGTTGCCCTTCTCTGATCTCTGCACAGCTGTGTGCTATGAAAGACCTCTGGGCAGGGCCCAGTCTGTTAGACAGAACAACTTACCTAAAACTATAATGTCAGTAAAAATGAGAAATTCTCTTTTTAGGCACTTGAGTATCTTTGGAAATCCCACCTTTAACACTGTCTTAGAAGATGGTGAGGTAATTAAAGTCTGCAATGTATATATAACTTTCTATAATGCCTAATAAGAAATGGACCAGCTCATTGTTGCAATGTAATTATATATACTATACATGGGACCTGAATTTTAGGTTTGCTTTGTAAGCTGACTATCATAAGTTTTGGAAAACATTCCTTTTTAAAATTCTTTAGTTGTTTGGGTTTATAGGAACCGCGTTCTGTGCCACTGTGATTTAATATTGGATACCACAGAGAAAAAAAAAAAAAAAACAAAACACAACCTAAAAAAAGAAACCCAACTGTATTAAAAAGAACCTTTTAAAAAAACTAAGACAAGATATTGTCTCTGATGAAGAGCACCACCCTGGTCAGATCCCACAGCTGAGCAGGTCACATGTGCACTCCTTACTGCATTTTAGTGAAGGATCTACTTTTTAAAATGTATTAGCTGATCTACTCAGACTGAATAACTTAGTGATTGCTTCCATTGAGCAACAGCTCCATACTGTGCTGAGAGGACAGGAACCTCTGGCTGGAGGCAGTGACAGGCCCCTGAGATAGGCAGGAGAACAAGAACCTCTCTAGCCAGTGCTGGACTTACACAGGGAAAGCTTTTAGTGATTTACTTGCAAGTTGGCTGGGGAGAGAAGCAAGACATATTCCGCTTATGCTACAAAATAGATGCCTGCCAGTGCTTTTGTGCACACAGGCATTTTTCAGCTGTGAACTCAGTTTGAAATATGGAGCTCAGTCATAGTTCCAAACAAGACATTTTATAACAGGTTTATTTATTCATTTTATTCTCTTCCCCAAACCATATAAACATTTGTGTTTGAAAATCAGAGCCCTTCTTTTTCCTCGTGCTTTCTCCTTCCAGCATCACATCAGTGACCTGATTTCCAGAGGAACAGCTCTCAAAGTCCACAGGAGGTACTCAGCATGTCTGAAAATCAAGCCATAAATAGACGTGAATCTCTCTTTCTTTTTTCCTCAAAGAACTGAACTGCCAAGTCTCAGCAAACAGCCAAAGAAACCCAGCTTGTTCACAAATGCTAATTTAAAGCTGCATGTGTGTTTGCACAGGCTGGATTGGACTGAATAAGTCTGAGTCACAATAAAAGGGAAATTTATTATTCTAAAAGGAATCTTTAAATTCTTGGAGGTTTAGGAAGGGAAAAAAAAGGCTGTCATTTGAGAGATCTGCATCTGTGGTGTCTGTGAGTAAGCCTGGAGCGGAAGTAAAGAGGAAATCCCCCATACAGCTTAATGAAATACTGTTGTGGGATAATCACTGCCAAAGAAACTCATCAGTTCAGAATTTGAGCATCTTTGTCTGTTAAAGTGCCTGAACAGAGCAAGTGAAACATGCATTTCCTGTTTGGGGGGCCCATTTTGCCCATATTAAGATCTGGATTGTTATTCTGTAGAAAATAGTATCATTTATATTATGGAAAGTAGGGCAGAGATCTGGATTTTATTGTGTCACCTTTCTCAATGGATTGACTTTCTGTTTGTTTTGAAGATCTTGAGCAAAAGGAACTGTTTCCTTGCTCAAAAGAAATTAATGACCTCACTGGCATGTTCCTCTCATGTCTCTTCTTGAATCTTTGTTTTCTCAGATCAATACACCATTATGTGCAAAGTAGCTATGGAAAAACTGTAACGGAGGGAAAACATTCCTGTCTTAAATCCTCACCAAATGTACAGAATGAAGACAGAGAAGTCATTTGTACTCAGGGCAAAGGAACTTTAGGATTCTTTCAAATGGAAGGCACTGTTGAGCTAAAATTAAGACACTGGTGTTTCTCCAACATGTCACAGGTCCAGCAAACTAGATCTCAAACTTTATTTACCTGAAATAGGAGGGTACAGATATGTTCCAAGTCAATCTAGCTGTACTCTACTTTCATTTAGTAAATGATTCGTAAACTGTCCCAGATACTACATGAACCATGTTACATGGTTAATGTTAACAATTCCTCTCCTGCATATAAATCAGTATTACTCCACTGATCACAACAGGCTAAGGCATAATAAAGGGATACATTCTTCAGTGCAAGAAGAGGGGAAAACCCAAGAAAACCCAAAAGGGAAATTGAATGTGCCTCTAGCAAGCTGGCTGGTGGTACTAAACTGGGAGGTGGTGCCCCTTGCAGAGGGTGATCAGCAGGTTTGAGCATTGAGCGATGATTAATGGGATCAAACTTAACAAGATCAAGCATCACATTCTGCATCTGGGATGCAGCAACACTGGGCACAGATATGAATTGGGAGAGCAGTGGCTGGAGATCAGCCCTGCAGACACAGATCTGAGAGTGCTGGTTGGGCAGCTGCACTCCAAGAGCCAGCACGGAGCCCTGGGGTGCACCAAACACAGCACGAACAGCCAGGAAAAAAAGACAATTATCCCACTTTTCTCAGCCTTGGGTGCAAGGCTGGGACTCACCACTGAAGAAGGATGTAAAGGTCCTTAAATGCATCCCAAGAGAGACAACAAAGCCAATGAGAGGGCTGGATGTCATGTCCTGTGAGGAGCAGCTCTGAGCTCTGGGCTTGTCTGGAGGAGGCTGAGGGGTGACCTTGTGCTCTCTAACAGCTTCCTGAGGAGGAGAGGGGGAGAGAGGAGTGCCTTCTCCCTGGAGTCAAGACATCTTTACTTAGAGGGCAGTCAAACACTGAAACAGGGTTCCTAGAGATGTGACTGATGCCCCAAGCCTGCCAGTGTTTAAGAGGCATTTGGGCAATGTAGTTAATAAAGTTTTATCTCCCTGTCATTCCTGAAGTGGCCAGATAGTTGGACTAGATGTTCATGTATTTTCCTTCCAGTTTGAAATGTTCTAGCCTAGTCTTGTCTTTAATTTCCATTCTCTAGCCTCATTTTGGTTTTGAATCCTATCATCCTATATCTCTCTCTTAACATTGCAAGGAGTTAACCTTGCTCCATAGGACCAAGATTTCCAGTTAACAGTCTCAGACACAAGAATATTCTCTCCCTCCCACAGTGTCTGCCTTTTATCAAATAGGTGTTGAATGTAAAATCTTCCAGGTACCAGAATGCCATGTTTGCCTGTTCTCAGCTGTTCTCTACTATTCCCTCCCCGGCCCCTGCCAAATTCTTATTTGCTTCAAATTTTGTCCATGAATATCTGAGTAATCAATCTCAACAAGAGATGTGGAAGGTAATTCTGCTTCTTCTGATTCTCCCAAATATTCAGCAGCTTGGTGGTGAAGGGTGCTGACGTTACATATCAATGTGCCTGCACACAAAAGTGCTCCAACATTTAGTAGTTTCTGAGCTACCATGAGAGAAGTGGACACTGGTGTCACATCCCCTTTTACACAGTGGGGATGTTGCTATGAAGGTTATTTAGCCTCAGAAGAGGCTGCAGGGGCTGCGTGGTGAGTTAAGAGTCACAGGGAATGCAGTGGGGACACACTCCTGGCCATCTGCTGTTGGTGACTCTGAGCAGCTCCCCGTCTACACTTCTGGACATTCAGCCCTGTCTTCCAGAGACAATCTTTTCTCTACATTAACCGTCTAATGAACATAAGCAACTGGCTGAGGCACTCTGAGTGACTGTGCTGGGATTAATCATCTATATTTTAGGTGTTGTTCTGGACTTCAAAACAAGAAGAAATGTTGTTATAAGTGTTGCAACATAGAATCCTGTATACAGAAGATGTGTAATAAAAGAGAAGGCCAATATTCAATATTAAAATACTCCACACTAGTCCATTTCATAGATCTAATTCCTTTCTTTTGGAATCTGTAGCATGAGGAACCCTATTATTCTTCAAAACAAAATAATAAAAAAACCCCCAGTGAATAAATTCAAACATACTGAAAAGTATTCTTAAATAATCTGTAAACAAAATCAGTTAATGTCATAAAAATTATGACAATGGGCTTTTTAAAAATCCTCATTAAGCAGTTTCATTTGATGAGTTAACTGTTTCCTTGCTCACAAATATCCACACACTACTATGCGTTGTACATGAAATCTATTTCTCTTGCAGCAACCTGACATAAATCTCTGTGCTGTGCTCACATTTTTCCTACGTGTTAACAATGTTGTCCTTCATTTTTAATGACAAAATTTTACTCACTTGACTTTAACCAAGCTTTATTTAAGCTGCAAGAACTCTCTCACCACAAATTGAGGCAGACTGAAGCCAAGATGATGTTAAAGAAAAAAAATACATGTACCTGATTGACTGTCTCAAGCTGTCAATCAGATTACTCAGCATCATGCCATTATTCCACATCATACATCAGAAATGTTAAAGATCACACTGAGTCTATTCTAGCATTCATAAAACTGATATGCTGTAAAGAGCCAGCATGGTATGGAGTTATAAATGAATACCTTTCAGGCACTACTGCTAGCAAAATTCTTCAATATTCATCAAAACTGTAAAATATTCACCTGGAATTCATTGGAGGTCAAATATAAAGCTCGACTTCTATTCCCTAAACAAGAAAAACTATTCAAGCTACACTGAAATTGTAGCCAGTTTGGCATTTTACAGGCAAACTGTTTTTACAAAAAAAAATCAATATCAGCTTCTTTGATCAGTTTGTGAACTCAGAATTGTTTCATAAGACTTTGTTTAGCCAATACATGAGAGGAGAAAGATGGAACAATTAAAAAAGGATTAAAATGTCTGATCTAGCTAGGAAACTATCATACAAAATAAATCTAAAATTTAAAGATTTCTATAATTTTGAGTCTCAAAGAGACTATTATCCCACTGGTTTGAAAGTGAATTGTAAGTTTAGGCTTCCAAAATTCTTTTTTCCTCATTTGGTAGGAATTAAACCATTAGTAGGTCTTTGGATATACATCTACAATATTGGCCATTGTGATGACTCCAGGGTCCTGTTTATGCTGGTATGCTGTATTTAAGGGCTGCTGCACATGCTTTTTGGATAAAATGAATAACTGAAGATTGAAAGCATGCACTGTTCCCTCCAAAACAAAGTGAAGAAAATTGCAGTCCATACCACTTATTCCAGTTGTCCCTGGAAAGAAGATTGGATCTGAAAACTCAAGCCACTAAGTAGAATTTTTCACTTATTAGTTATTGTAAATGTGACATGCTTAGCAATTATGGGGGATTTTACCAACTCAGAAGACCACTTGTGTTAGAAAGACAGGAAAGAACCAAGGAGAATAACTCTTGTTTAAGGGATGTTGATAAGCCTCTGTCATTATCCTTTGGTTTCCGACAGAAAGAACAGATGTAGATATGATGCTACAGAAGATATTTGTGTTGTGATGAAAGAGAGTGGTGACAAACAGGTTTGAGTACGAACACAGAGAAACTATCCAGACAAAGAATGAAATTCCAACCAGGAATTTCTTGTAGAGAGAACACTTGGGTCCAAAGAAGCCTTTGTAGAGTCACTTAAAGAAAAACTGATACTGATCAAATGCAGAAGAAAAATAGTGGACACTTTTGAACAGTACTGGTATTGAACAAACAAACAAAAATATGTAAGTATATCTTAACCACGAAACAATGATTTCTTTTCAACTCAAAGTTTTCAAATAGAGGATTTACCTCCTGAAATACTTGTTTTTATGTAGAGACATACAAATGAAATTAAATAATACAAATAAATCAGATTACTAGATTAATAGTTTTATCTCCTGATAGACTTGTAAGAAGTCAGTGGCCAGACACTTTATAACATTACATAGAGAATATATTTTTGTGTTATTTGGTTTAAAACTAGATACGTAGAGTTTCACTAGCCATAAACCTCTTTAATACATGGTTTTTATAAACTTTTTCTCCAGAGACAATGCTCCTTGATCTCACTTGCGGCCTTGTAGCAATCTTGTGCTATGGACAATTTCTTTGCTGGATCGAATGGAAGAAAGGCCACTGTGGATATATAGACTGTTACATGGGAAACCAAGAACATGGTTTGAAAAACCCTAAATGGGTTTTTCATGATCTTATCATTATCACACTTGCATAGTAGATGTACAGTTTGATCTGATAACTGGATTTGAATTTGCACTACCACCATGAAAACTTTTCCTGTGTATGAAGCACTAAATATTGAAGAAAAGAGTCAAAAATGGATCAAATGGATACCAGAGCTCAAAGCAAGAGACCATTGTACTAATCTGTTGGAATCCACATGCTTTCTCATTTGTAAATGTCACCAGTCATTTCTTTAAAAATCTTGCAAACAGCTACAGATCAGACATCAGGATCAACACTGGCCTGTGTGGGACCTTTCAGTGCTCAGATAATATGTAGATAATCAATGCTTATAGTTGTAAGCACTCAGAATATTGGGTGCTAGAAATCCTTGAACAGGAGTTTGCAGTGACTCAATTATCATTTAAGTGCATTGTTGACGGTAATAATTTGAAGTTAAAAAATTACAAATCTTTATTTAGTCTGCCTGAGGGAACAAATAGATTAAGATTTAAGCATATATGAATATTGCATAAAAAACCTGTAGTCCTCAATCTGCACAGATGTTCTTTTTTCTTGTAATTCTGGTCTTCCAATTCCTGTAGCCATGAATTCCTGCAGCCACTAAACCTCAGGAAGGAAGGGCCTGAGCTTTTGTGAATTCCATTTTTTACTCTTATCCAATCAATCATTTCCATGTTCAGTAGGAACTGAAAGCCTATTTTTTATACTCATCAAAATTACCTGCAGTCCTTGCTTAATAACATTCTTTTGCCACAGCTATGGTTCTGGGTGCAGTGCAGCTCACAACAGAAAATTATAAAATTACTCACTCATCCTAGAAACTCGGAGGTTGAAGAGACTTGGTGTATTTGCCCTTTTCTTACTTTCCTCGATAGTTCCTTGCATGGACATTGCTAGCAGGGGGTCAATGGGCTAGGTGGACACTCGGTATGACCTAGTGCAGATACAGAATTATAGAACAATTTATCTTGTAAAAGACCTCTAAGACCATTAGTAACCAACCCCTTAAACTGAATTACATGTAATCCTGCAAAGAGGTGTGAACCAATTAATTTCACATTTGAGGGGAGAGGGGTGTGAATTGCAAATTCTGAATATGCCAGGGTCATTCTTTGCAAAGTTATGAGACCAGAATAAGTCACATAGACGGAGGGGATGCAAACTACAGCAATTTAGAAACTCTTGTGGTCATGAAAGACCACCATTGTATTTGTGCATGACCTATGAGATCCAGGGGCCCTGTGTGAAGTGAAACACACAAGATGTTACTTTAAAGAGAATATTTACTGCAAGTTCGGCAGCTACTGCTGAATCTAGAATATGTGACCTCTTGATAATTCGTAGTAGAATTTTTCAAAGAAAGCAGGAAATGGAGGCTTACTGAAAAAAAAAAAAAAGGAAAGAGAAAGAAAAAGTCCACTCTTACTTAAAAGTAATCTCTATATATCTCTATATATAATGTTCCAGAAAACCCTAACTGAACCACTTACTTTAATCATATTTGCTGTTAATTAAATTACAATGTAGAGTCTCTTGAAAGAAAAACATGGAAATAAAGACAGGGCTGGAAGAGAAAACCTCTGTGCTCTCATTCTAACTCATTCTTCATGTAACGTAAACCTAGTTTTACAATGATGCTGAAGAAGTAATTTAAGAACTTATACTTTCCTGTCTGTAAACTGGGCATAAAAATATTTTCCTTTTCTACTCACAGTGATGCTTTGAGACTTCTATCCTTAGAAAAACTTCACTGGTACTAGTGGGATTCCATGGGAAGAAATTGTTCAAGCAGAAGCATTAAGAAATTTAAATATGTGGTTGGTCACACCTGTGCTGCAAGTCCGAAACTATGGAAAACAGGCCCTGAACTGCACTGCTGGTGGGAACAGGACAAGCTGCTAAGCAGCAGAATAGGAGGAAACCATACCACCCCCCACCTTCCCCATACCCTGTCTTGTGTGGCATGAACTTGTCTTACACTGTCCAGCCCAGAAATTTAAGGAACTAAAAGGCAGCTGTGGAGCCACCACATTCAGACTCTAGTTAACAGTGACATGGTAGCCTATTGTTCTTTCCTCCAAGAGATCAGTTATAGGTAAAGAGAAAACTACTTGACATCTAGGTAGATGTCTATGCCTGAATTAGGCTGGTCTCTGTTGATTTAGACAGGATTATACTTCTTTATACCAGCATATTCGGCTGTCATTATAGCTATTTTTTAATTATTTTTTTTTCTCTTTAGCACTGCCAGTTAAAATCAAAACCAAACAGATCTCAGCTAAAATGGGTCACAAGTCTTTGTGCAATGCCAGGAAGTTGGCCCTTGGCAGCATGTTCCCATTGTGTCCAATTCCACCACAACATTCTGCTTCCTGCTGCACCCACTCTACTGCCTTCACTGGCACTGGGGTGTCTTTCCTGCAGGACACAGCAATTAGCTCTTTTAAGAAGTGCTCATCCCAGCATTTGTTATGTTATTGTGACCCACTGATGAGTACCTGAAGATGAAAGATATATCAAAGCATACTTTGAAGTTGTTAAATTCTGTTAATTTTGACTTAGCACCTAAAACAAGGATGAGCCAATCCACAATATTAGAGGTTTCCCATCTGTTCTTGGGAGTTGTGGGGGTGGAGCATTTCTGCAGGCACACTCATACAGGTTGTTGTTGCAGTGGTCCTATGACTACCTGCAGACGTTTTTGGAACACCTCACTGAGACTCCTGCAAACATCTTGCTCAGCCTTTATTCTCTGTTGGTGCAGGTGTTAAAGAGCTGTGCTAAGAACAGCAGTCTGTGGCATAGAACAAGCACAAAGGGTGGAGTCCAAGTTTCACCTGTGGATAAATGATAGCAGAGGATAGGTTGGGGCTGCCTTTTTCACTCCTTTCCACTGCACCATACTGACCACTAGAGTTTGCTGTATTAACGTTCGAGTGAACAAATCCAAAAGAACTGAAACAGTCCTACAATTACCAAAGAAAGCATGAATTCCCTTACCACAAGCTGTAGAAACTACAATGCACTTCTCCAGCTGTTGAGATGAACTCTACTAGAAATGTAGGAGAAACTGCAGGAAATGTATGATTAAGTAAATGGCACTATATTCTCTCTGTTGGTACAGTGCCAATGTTCTAGCAGTGTGCTAAGGGACACTGTGCTATTTTCAGATTAAGTGAGAAATCAAGGTCCTGACTGCTGGTCATTTTAGCTAATTAAAGATCCCTCGGCATTTATTTGCAGAAGGAGGGATATTAGCTTTGATGAGCTGGCAAAATTCCAGCTAAGAGAAGCAAATGCTGCAGACCAGGTTTTCCCTGAAGTTCTGAAGAGTGAAACATCCATTTTCTTCTTTAACTCTTAAGATAGTAGCATAGAAAATTCAGTATGATGGCAAAAATTAATATGGGGATTTTGATCCGAAGTGGACACTGATTTTGGCAGGTAGATTGATTTCTGGATGAATCTCCAATACAGTTACAATATTTTCACATTTGAGATTTCCTAGCAAGAGTCATCTATTCCCCCTGACAATGGTACTGGACAGTTTGTTCTCTACTCATACCCTTGGTTCAGCTGGACACAGTCCCAGTGGTGGCATCAGCAGAGGGAACTCTGACAGAGCAGACAATCAATCTTTTCAGTGGCTACTGCCACCATGGTCCCAGGGAACAAGATACAAGGAAGACCAGTTCTAAAGAAGTCTTGCCCCCACCTTGCAGCTTTGGTAATGGGTGTCCTTGTTTGTGTGTCCTTGTTCACTGTTGGGATGGGGCCTGTTCTGTCAAGACAGGGAACTGATTCCCCTGATATTAGACAAGGTCTCAGCTTGTGGAAAGCGATTCTTTTCAGACACGCATGATTTGACCGTGTTTTTACATAGACAGCAAAAGACTCTGTATAGCAAACCCATCCTTTGCCAATTTCCATTCCCTGCTTCAAAGCCAGTAAGCGCCAAAGACTCTCTTCAAAATGGCTTCCCAGCAAAAAACTTCAAGGGTGAAGAAGAAAATATTGTCCCCATCCTCATACCCCACAAACCTTCTCTACATCACATTTTTAAAGAATCCAAAAAGAAATAAAAACCAAACAAAATTATCCACAAAGAACCTGAAACAGACTAAACAATTTTAGTATAAACAACTACACATTAACAAAATGATAACAAGTGAAAAATGTAACTAAGCACACCAAGCCAACTTATCTTCCACTAGTTAGCTGAAACAGTAAAAATATTTACCAGGCTGTTGATACAGGAACAAAAGCAGACCCTGAGATAATAGTCATACATAATTATAATATTGCCTCTTTTAACATCCCGTCCATCTGTTTCAATTACTCACTGCTGGTGTCCCCACTGAGGTCATAACCCAGTTCACTCATGGTGAGGTAAACAGAGTTTAATGGGACTACTTGTAATGAGTGGGTTACAAGATGCCCTTTACTGAATCACAGTCAGGAGTAAAATTCCAAATATTCATACGTTAATTTTCCAAGCCTGAGATCTCCAGTCAAAGGTCTCCTGCATATTCTTGATTTTCATAGAAAATCAGCTTTTTAAGTGCCTAATTATTTTTGGAATAGAGCCGAAGTCATCTAGCAATAGTGTTTTAAAATTATGACTTTCTGTCTAGTTATCTTTGCAGAGCCATGCACTTAGGGAATTCATAAACAATAAAATCCAGTCATTGTTTTTCCTGAACTGAGCCCCAACCCAACAGATGCAACTATTAAGAAACTAGTTAAACTGGAAACAAACACTTTAGGAATTGCCCAAACAAGCTAAAAATAAGAGCAAATGGCATGCTGCAGAAGTAAAATATTCTGCCTAAAACTTTAACAGTGATCAGAGGCAGCTTCAGATTTTTAAGGTAAACCAAAGAAACAACACATTTTCAAGAGCTGACAATTCAACTTAATCAATGGCTCTCAACTGGGACCCTTTGGAAATACACAAGGCTGGCCAAAGAGGCCATAGGGAGAATTAACTAGGTGGTATATTCGGAAAATGGGGAAATGAGCAAATGAACTTCTTAAAGCAGTTTAGGTGACTGGAAGGATGCAGGAGGATGCTCTGTTATTTCTCCTGGTGTTCCTGAATATCAGAGGAATTCAACTGCTCAGCTATTTTCATCAGCATCCCTCTAAGACTTTACTTTTGCTTTGCCCAGACACCTGGAATTGTTCTGAGTTTATAGTCCCTTGTCTGCCCATCCCCACATGCAAATATAGTTTTTTTAACACCTATCCCTTCTAAATTATAAAGTTGTAAAGTCAATGAACTTTTAAATATTAGCCTTTTCTTTGCCCAGTAAGAAAATAGTAGGTGTGCCCTTTAAAGTCAACAAGCAGTAAGACAATGTCTTTCCATCCAAATTTTTGTCAAGCATCCTTGAACACCTTCTAAACGCTAAAAGCACATGATGTTTTAAGTGCAGCTTTAAGTCAAAGACCATATCAGACAGTGCTCTGCTATAAAGTTGAGGCCACAGCCTCCACTAGATGATGACTGCTGCCTATCTTTCTCAAAAACAAAACATTCAGTGGTTGCAGATGGCTTTTCTTGGACTAACCATTCTGCAGAAGTGATACACTCTTTTGGGGGCAGTGATCTTTCTGCTCTTCTCCAACACTCACTTGCAAATTGGAAGCAGCACTTTAGTAATTTCCGCATTCAAATTCTGGGACCAACGAGCAGTTTGTGTCTATTGGTGTCAAAGTGTAACCCTTTAAAGGAGAGTTTCATTACATTTCAAGATAACACAAATTTTTCTTTCTGATAAGTCTGCCTGAGCACTTCTGTGATGCTTCTGAAATTGATGCTTCTGAAATTGATGCTTCTGCATGCCTTTTAGCACTGTTGAAATTTTCATCTCATACAAAACCCTTCAAGAAAAATAACTCTTCAGGCTGATTACACAGTTGTCGTGGGAATTATTGTAACCATAGGCTCAAACAAGAAGTTATCTTAAAGAGGTACTCACAGGTGCCAAATTATGTAGCCAAACAGGGTTGAAAATATTCTTTTAAAAGTTTAGAGTGAAAAGCCTAAAATTCTTTTAGCTGTTTTCCTGTGTTGATTTAAAATAAATGACATGCAGACATGCAGACCTCAAATACAATTTTAAAAGAAGAAGCTTTGCTTTCTTGACATGGTGCATAGATCTTAGATAAAAAAACCCACAGAATGCTAAATTTCTAAGAAAAAATAGCCTATTTATGGACACACTGTCCTGTGTGATCCCCTAAACCCACAGCAGCCTATCTTTCTCAGAGTTTGACATCATTTTTGTGTGCATTGCACAAACAGTCTTCAATGAGTAAGGCAGAGGCTGTTGAATGACTGGTTAAGGCTACAACTTTTTAGGTGTTTATGGGTAAGCAGCAGCAATAACACTACAACAATTTTCAAATCACTTAACCCAGAGCCTACTGCAGGGGAAGGCACAGAGTGGGATTTAAATGGCCACTAGCCTATACTGCATTTACACCAAAGCTATTTTAAATGGATCCCCAAAACCATCCTTCTATTGAGTACTCTGAGCATGGTATTTGTACAGCTAGTGTAAAACTGACACTGCCTGTGCCTGGGAGATACAATATGAGTCTCAGCCTGTCTCTTGGAATAGCCTGAGCTGGATGAGGGACAGGATGCTCCACTTGTACTGCCACAAATTCAGTTTCCTGTAGGTAAAAGGCAGTGCAATCACAACAGAGTTCTTCACTGAACTATGAGATAGGGCCTAGATACTTTCCCTGGCATCCCATGGATTATGATGTTTTACAGTGGGTAGAAGATCAAGAAAATGGAAGAATGTGGATCTCACAGCTTTAAATGGGCCATAAATTGACCTAAGTATAAAGGGCAGTGAGACAATCACACCAACCTACAAAAACAAGCATTATCTTTTCCTATTAATCATCACATTTATTGTCTCTCACATAAGTAATAGCCATTTCCCTACAGACTGCACAGTGTATCTATGACTTTATTACACTCACCTACATATCGAACACTTCCTACAGGAGTATCAAATATTACACTGGAGTATCAAGATAGGACAGTATCTGTGCATGAATTCATCAGTCCTAGCTAATATTCTGGCAATTACAAAACAAATCATTAGCATTTTTTCCAACTATTTATTGTTAAATTCTGGTGATGGTTTCCTTTCTGGAACATCAGATGACAGATACAGAGCAAACTCAGAAATATTATTCCTAGTCTTGCCCTGCTAGACTAAAGAGATGTATGTTAATATCCTATATATAAATGTGTATGCACACCTGGATATCTGTATAACAGGAAGTGCTTTAAAATCCAATTCTGGCATGTGATAGAGAGAAATATAAAATAATTTCCATTTCTTCTGGAGAGTCTTGAGAAATATTTTTTCACTGATTACCCACAAGTTTGGGCGGATACAGTTTTCAATTTGTTCTGCAAAATACCTTTTTATTTTTTACAAGCTTCTTGGTGGCTGTGGACTCACAGATACATTGTCTAGACAAGTAAATTCCATGGCTGGGTGCAGTTGGCATAGAGGTGCTTTCATTCTTAAGGATCCCAAGCACATCATAAACTGTTCACCGAGCTCACACTTAGCCTATCATTGAAATACAGCCATTGCTGCACTGGAATTCAGCAGCTGCTTAATGGTTCACAGATCACTCTTGTTCCCAATTAGGCCAGTAGCAATCTTTCTGCTGCTTTCAGTGAGAAGGTTCTTGTGTGCTAAGCCAGGCATGTGCTTAAGTACCTTGTTAAATCACAGTCTAAAGGCTTAAACTTTCTCATATAACATTCATACTGGCTTCACTGGATGCAAATCTGAGCCTTCAGGGAGGAAATAAGTAGGAAGATCAAATGAAAAGACAGGGTAAATTTTAGGTAGAAGGAAAATAGGGTGAAAGTGGAGTACACACAACTAGTAAAGCAGATGATCCAGATGTTCCCTGTCTGCTCTAGTTGGGCATTTGTGACATCAAAAAGGGGCTGGTTTCATTCTTAGAGCAGTTTCTAGGTTCATAGAGGGGAATACTTAGAAAGGTAAGTAAAAAATTACTGTTAAGGGCTAATGAAAGCACTTTGAAAACTCCCTCTAAACTGATGTGAATGTCCATGTCCATTGCAATAAGAAACGTTTCCTGATTTTCCTAGTGGAAAGTGCCCCTGCTCATGACAGGGGATTGGAACAAGACGATTTTTAAGGTCCCTTCCAACCCAAACTATTCCATGATTCCATGATTCTATAGCCTAGTTCTCATAATCTCATGCAATAGTAACTCTCAGTGTCTTCAGTACCAGGCATGAGCACACAGGAAATAAGTCTTAGTTACCTTTATTAGTAAGTTTTAGGTATGTTTTCACCTATACAATCTTTTGCTGTTTGAGCAGCTGCCCACTGTACTCTTTCTTCTCACTTATTTGCTGACAGAGAGAAGACACAGTTGCTAAGTAGCCATTTATTTCAGCAATTGAGGCCTTTGATAACTAACTTTCACAAGAAAAACACGCTATTTCTAATTTCCTCTGTATTTTCCCCCTCACCCTCAATGCCCCTTTCCTTTCCTTTCCTTTCCTTTCCTTTCCTTTCCTTTCCTTTCCTTTCCTTTCCTTTCCTTTCCTTTCCT
>VZUI01083078.1:0-60726 GCA_013401135.1 Cettia cetti
TTTTCTACAGACTCATCTCTACTCCACAGAACTGCATCTGTTACTCCAGGAGGATTCATCTGGACTGCTTCCAACACCCAGACCAGCAAGGTGTCAGGTCACATCCCTGACTCTGTCAGGGTTTTTCTATGGGATTTTTTTGTTTGCTTGTCTTTCTGTACTACTACATTTGTATTTTTAATATTCCTAGTAAAGAACTGCTATCCCTATTCCCAAAGCTTTCCCTGAAAGCCCTTAATTGCAGAATTATAATAATTTGGAGGGAGGGGGGGTTTACATTCCCCATTCCAAGAAAAACTCCAGCTTTCCCTGGCAGATACCTGCCTTCCTAAACCAAGACAACATTAGATATGATTGCTTATTCAAAAATGGGCACTTCGTATGAGTTACAATCAAACTTTAGGAAACTGCATTAAACAAAGCAGAGCACATGCTTCAATCAAAGATTACCCAAGACAGACAGATACCTTCCATAAACTATTAGTCTTAATTGAAACTGATACCGCTGAAACTGGGAGGATTTCTGAAGGGTCATTGAATGGTGGTGGTGATGGTGATGATGATATTTAATCACATCCTTTTTCAAGGAATGGCATCCTGATCTCACAGGTTTTAGAAGGTTGTCAAATTGCATTGCTTTGATTAAACTTTGAGTTGCAAACCAATTGTTCCCATTGTAAAAAATATACTAGTTGACAATGTAAGCCATGTTGGATTCCTTTTGGCATTTGTTTAAAAACAAATCCTGGAAACATTTTGCACCAGCTTCAGCCATCAAGGTGCTCTGAACAATTTTGACTCTGACAGCATGGGCTTCCTCAAACAGTTCCCTAGCTTCAGCAACATTTTTATCCTCACCCTTCCTCATTAACAAGTTGATAACCTATTTTCCAGGATAAGTAGTAAATTTCTTCCTGATTTTTATTGCTTATTTGCATAACCATGGCATGCAGTGTGTCTGGGCATGTACCCCACAGAGGTAGTCACCTGTGCACCCTGTCATTATGCTCCTCCACCCTTTCTTCATGTGACATCTGACCATATCAAATAATCTTTTTCTTCCCCAGGTAAGGGAAGGTGCACAATCTTGACAGCAATGTGTTTCTTCACTACCTTTACTTGTTTCTTTGCCTAAAATCTTTACTATCACCCTGTGTTTCTTCCAGATCTCCTGTATTTCTTGCTAGGCTTAGAAGCACAACTTACCTATTTGCAAATGTAGCGCCATAGTTGCCTGTAGGGTACCAATAGCACAAGAAGTGACTATCAGGTAAATTCTTAAGACTCAAGTTCTGGCATAAATTAGAGCAGCTACAGGATAGCTGCCATGTGTACTCACCAGCTGTGTGAAACTAGCATAGCAATTCTCTTGTCAGTGTACCCATAGGGTTTTGCTAGCTGCATGCCATTCAGAAGAAGTGAAGATATGCCTTAAGAACCTCTGACAGCCCCACTGTGGTCTGTTAGGAACCATTGTTCCTATTCTCTTGCTGTACAGACACTGTAGAGACAAGGCACTGTCAGTCTTGTTGCCTTCTCTAAGCCTTTTAGATAAAGACTGCAGTCGCAGTAAGAAAAAAAGTAACAAACAAGTGGATAGTTCACAGTCCTCTTACAACAGCTGCAGAAATCCTGCTGCCTGCAAACCTGTTCAGTTCAAGCAATCTGCCATCCCAGCTCCCTGAAGCTGGGAGCAGCCTTTTAGAACCTCAGCAATAACCACCCCCTTACCAGGGCTGAAGTTTTATAAAGAGCTCATAAAAGCATGTAACAATATTTGCATTATTTTTTTTTAAGTTTTCAGTATAATTATGTCCAGTAAGCCAATCCTTTGCCTTCAAAATCTCTTTCTCCTAGATGATGATTTTTACACCATTTTTCCATAAGTTGGTGTTACCCATGCCACAACAGCAAAGACACTGCAAAGATTATGAGAAAATTTAGGTGTTTCAAATGATCTCTACTGTATCTTTAATCATCCAAATAACGTCATCCAAACGACATTCATCCCATACTCTCTATTCCACTTTCCTGCAGATTTCCATTTTAATAAAAAACTCCCTAAAAAAAATCTTAAAAATCCTCCATTAAAGCCTTCTGTAAAGATGAGTTCATCTATAAATGGCCCATGAAATAATATTAATTCCTTCAGTCTTACTCTCAAAATGAGGGCAGATGAAGACACAACTGTGATTCACTTATATGGCTGAATGGTAGTGTACCGAATTCAAAAATCCTTTCTAAAAGTTAGGGGTTTTTTTTCAAATATTGTATCACAAGGATATGGTTTATGTAGAGTATGGCCCACTGCAGTTTATTTTATCAGACTGATTTATGAATCCTATCTTACAGCAATTACTATTTTCTGAATCACTTCATTTTGATAGAGACCTTCTTCAATATAGAAATGAGCTTGTGTATCAAAATAACATAAAGATATCCTGCCCTGAAGGACTGCTTTTAAGTTTCTCAGAACCTGATTGAAATTTTAGAAAAGGCAAGTGGTTCCATAATTTTCTCTCTTTGTGCCCAATGAATCTCATCCATTCAAGGTGTGTGAGAAAGAATGGAAACTGTGGTTCACATCAAATTTTTTTGGAGGACAAGATGGAAAATACTAAATAATCATAAGGTAACTACTACTGTTGTGATACCCCTTAGGCTTCTATGTTAGCAGAACTTTATGCCATACTGATGCTGCACTTTGGGCAGGAATCATATTAGCATTGTGCCCCTCCTTTAGTCCTGAAGTGATTTCAAAGACAGTTTGGAAGTTAGGTTATGGCTCTGTGTGGTCTGACTCATGTCAAAATTTGCTAAGTGCACACAGACAGAAAGATGGTGTGAATATGCCACTGTGGTGACAGGGAAAATCTCTCTAATTCCAGAGATGTGTAAAACACAATCTCAATTATTGATTCTACTGTGTGAACTCCAATATTGCTGGAGTGTAAAGCTTGCCATTATAAGAGCACTACTGTGTGAACTCTGATATTGCTGGAGTGTAAAGTTTGCTATTATAAGAGCACTTGTTTTTTTGATATAGGAAACATTAGAAAATATTTTATATTGAGTTCTAACAAGTGCTTCAGCCTTATAGATATTCCTTAATAGCTTCATAAAAATGTAATTTTTGCATTGTCCTAACTGTTAAATGCCACCAGCAATAATTTAATTGGTCACTTGCAGCTTTATAGAGGTTTTACCTTTACTGATCTGGTTTGATAGCCTTATGACAAAAATTTGGCATGTATTTGTTACCACTACGATTCACCATCCTATTCAGCCAGTTTAAGCGACCCATAGTAGACAAAAAAGAAAGATTATATAGAGCCATTTCTTCCCTTTCATTGGAGGAAATGTCACTGCCTAAAAAAACCCTCAAGAAGTGACAAAACACAGATTCTCTTGTTTCTATAATCCTAATAGATAGCAATACATACAGAACATTTTCTATCCAAGTCAGTGAGATTTGCCTTAGTATATTTTGTCATCAAGAAATTATAATTGCTCTTTGGTGCTTTAGACTAGGTTTGCAGGAACTGAAGTTCAGCCAGTTTTGCCTATAATTAACTGATGTTATTCAAAAGCGCATGAAAGGGGCAAATAAATTCACTATTCAATAGCAGTTTCATAACAATCCCGGATATTTAAACCCCAAATATGTAATAGCTCAGTTTATCAATGTAAGTATCCTAGCATTTAACAGAAAGGTCTGGGCACACTGGAGGTTAACTTACTGTCTCAGTTCAGTCCTCAGCAGTAACTGATTTCATAACAACAGCAACACAGCAGTTTATCTTAGAAATATCAATTAAAAGCCTTCTATGAGATGCTCCATATCTCTCCTGCGTGCTCATTGTTGGCTGCTGCCCCTGTAGCATACTTGTATCATTGAGCATCCCAGTGACTGCTGCAGGACAAGCAGATCCTGGACATAAGCTTTTTTTGCACCTGTTTTCTCTCCAGAGATATTTTTCAATCCAGCAGAGTTTTAGCTGTACAAATTACATGTGAAAACAAATTCATACTACTAAGTGAAATGAGTGCATTCTACCCATCTTTGAGCAGGGTTTGGAGGAGGAGATAATTCAAGAGATCCAGTGTGGCTTCACTTCCTGCCTGACCAACCCACTGACATTCTACAGTAGAGTGATGCAATCACTGGACAAGGGAAGAGCTATGGATATAATCTACCTGGACTTCTGTAAATACTTTTACATGGTCCACAACAGCCTTTGTTCTAAATTGGATTGGATGAGTGGATGAAAAGTTGGTTGGATGGTGGCATCCAGAGGGTTGCAGTAAATGTCCTGATGGAGCATCCTGATGGAGACAAGAGGTGTCTCTCAGGGGTCCATGCTGGGACTAATGTTATTTAATGTCTTCATTAGCGACATAGATGAAGGATCAACTGCACCCTCAGCAAGTCCACAGATGTCACCAAGTTGTCTGGTCTCATTGACACACCTGAAGGATGGGATGCCATACAGAGGGACAGGGACAAGCTCAAGGAGTGGGCCCATGGGAATCTCATGAGATTTAACAAGACCAAGTGCAAGGTGCTGCAACTGGGTTGGGACCACCCTAGTACCAAAACAGGCTGGGGATGAACAGATGGAGAGCAGCCCAGGGGAGAAGGATTTGGGGGTGCTGGTGGGTGAGAGGCTGGACATGACCCAGCCATGAGCACTCCCAGCCCAGAAAGCCAAACGTGTCCTGGGCTGCATCCAAAGCAGCGTGGGCAGCAGGGGAGGGAGGGGATTCTGCCCCTCTGCTCTGTTCTGCTCTGATCTGCTGAGACCCGACCTGGAACACTGCATCCAGCTCTGGGGTCCCAGCACAGAAAGGACATGGAACTTCTGGAGTAGGAGGAGGTCCAGACATATTCAGAGGGCTGGAGCACTTCCTCTATGAAGACAGTCTGAGACAGTTGGGGTTGTTCAAACCTTACAGAGGCATTTCAGTACCTAAAGGGGAGGTAAGATGATGGGGAAAAAGAAAGATGGGGACAAACCTTTTGCACCCAGTTGTGAAAGGATGAAGGATAATGGTTTTAAACTATAAGAGGGTTGATTTACATTAGACATAAGGAAGAAGGTTTTGTTTCAATGAGACTGGTAAATTACTGAAAACAGGTTACCCAGGGAGGTGGGAGATACCCCATCCCTGAGAACATTCAAGGTCAGGTTGGATCTAGTTGATGATGTCCCTGGTCATTTCAGGGACTTGGACTAGACGACCTTCACAGCTCACTTTCAAGCTAAACTGCTTTATGATTCTATGATCTTCAGAGGTCCTTCCCCATTTCAGCCACTCGCTGACTGTGCGTGATTCCATAAAATGGAATATCTATGGTGCTAAGTACCCTTCCGCTTCCTTAATGTTTTCTCTCTCAGTTTCCAAGATTTTTGCCTTCTTGTATCACTGAGCTCTGTAATATCTGCTGAATCAGTGAATCCTGTATACTTCTGACCTAATTTTAGAGATGCATTTTAAATCTGGAAGGTTTTGTGTTTCTGTTCCTGGCAATAAAGTCAAGATGTCATGATAAGAGGCTGAGGGAAATGGTAATAAAATTTAGGATTTAAAGGGAGTGACAGGCAAATGGCTTGCAACAGAGCTGGGAACTAATGCAAAAAAACGCTGTAGTTCTGCAGTCTTACAAAATGCTGCCGTTCTGCAATTTTGCACATCAGGGACATCATTACATTATTTGTATTAATAAACTAGAAGGACTCTGAAAGATAATTTTATCTGGGATATTTGATTTTGGTTTAAATCCATAATCTCATAACAAACTTTGTGTGAAAAATTAAATTCATTGGTATGATGAAGGAGATAAAAGGAGACAGATCTCTCTAAAAGGAGATAGATTTCCTTAGTTCTCTATATTTGTCATCAGTACCTAAGTACGGCAAAAGCTAGACATTGAAAGTGCGAGGGAATGAAAGATGGGGCAAGACTGTAGAAGTTCCTGCTGCTTGCCAACTTTTTGAAATTGGAGGACATTTTAACAACAAAAAGATAAATTCAGATATGCGATAGCACTGGTACTGCCATTTTGTTTATTAAAGACATCTCGCATGTTTCTTACTGAGTTCAAAACCATAAAATCCCAGTAACACAGTATCTGACTAGATATTCACATGCAAGGTGAAGTCAAACCAAGAGGAAAACAAATGTAGGTATTTGGGGCTCTGATAACTTTTTATCAGAGAAAGAGTATTTTAGTATTAGCTTGGCTTTTGGTCCCTCAGCCACACCCAGGTAAAGCAGTGGGATGGAGTGCTACAGAAATGCTTTTCATGTTTCCATTGTTTCTTGAATGGCACTAAGAAGTATTCTGTATCCAGGGCATAAGTTACATCTATGCTAGTCCTTCAGTTGCTTTTTATTAAATATTTTTTAATTCTTCCTTTCTTCCTGCAGTTTCTTCTATTTCTTGTACTTGTTTTTCAAATATACTTTAATGTCTACTGCAATTAAATTTTGTGGTTAGATACATACTCTGTTGCCTGCATTGTATCTTCCACATCCTTTCAAATCTATGTCCTTAAATTATTCACTTTTGCCTCTACATATCAGGGCTAGTAAAATAGCTTACACACACTACCTTTCTACTTCACATGCAAAAAAATTCCATTTTCTTGACTCCTTGTTTTCCCACAAACCCTCTTTCCCATCACCCACCAGTATCTGGTCCTGTCATATACACAACATATATGCTTTATATTTAGTGCTTCTTTTGCCTGGTGCCAAGCTCAATCGAGGGAGACCTGGTGGCTCCCTGATGAGCACAGCAACATGTCAAGCCTAAAGAAAAAGAAGAAAGAGATCTTCTCTTTGGTTTCTTGTATGCTCCCTTCTTTGTCCACATCCATGTTTCGTTCAGGCCGGACTATCTTCGAAGGGTGTTCCAGGTAAAATCTTGATCTCTCCGGTCTCTTTCACACATGAGGGCAAGATCAAGGGATCTGCCCTTGCGTCTGCCCCTTAAACATGGGTTGACTGTGGCGGAAGTGATGACTGATATATTTTTACAGGCAAGGTAATTCTTCTGTTACCAGCTGTTCTGAAGTGCTAAACAGTGTTTCCCATTCAGTCTTACTAGAGACATCTCCCTATAACCTTTTTGGTTAAAAACACCTGTAGTTTCTCGATGTCCTCCAGTAACAGCATGTGCTGGTGGAATGGCTCATTGCTTGGTACCATTTAAACAGATTTGCTCAACTTTTTCAACAAAAGCTATTCAATTGTAGCTCATTCATTCTGAATTTTCTACCAAACAAAACCACTGTATGAATGCAACAAATAAATTACCATAGGTGAATGAATGTACTTTGTTTCAGCCACACAGCTGTGGTTGCAAGGTTACATCAGCTGAAAACGTCTGTCCAGAGGCCTAGGTTTAAAGTAACTTCATAATTTGAAGCAGTGATATACCATGTAACAGTGCAATTTATGAAGATACCATGGAAAACTAGAACCTCTTAGGCACATGGCATTAAAACATTGACACAAAGCTGTCAAAGATCCCATTATTTAAATAATAATAAAGTATGTCGTATCTAAAAATGGAAGAGGAGGGACTAAAAATTGCCAGCTCAGCTATCACTTCAAAAAACATGGGCTTGCTGGTCAGAACAGATCAGGTGTGGAAGGTATATAGTTTTGGTATTGCTCCAGACTCAGCAATGTCTTAGCATTTGTCTCTACATGTACAAGTGGAATGTACAAGGGGAAAAGCTTTCAGAAAGAAAGCAGAGCTCTTCTTTAAAAGATGTTTCATCTTCCACTCTCTTGAAATAAGAAAAGATGCACACTTCTCTTGATCTACATCCTTACTATCTTATCCTATCACCTGTGAAACATTTTCTACTGCATTCCTCAGTTTTTTTCTGCAAGTGCTGGTAGCACTGTATTCAGACTGCACAGTGCCTGCTCCTAATAATCACTCACTAAACATTAAGATGGATCCCCAGATACCATGATACCTTGCACAATCTCAGGCTTATACTTCTTATGTTGAAATTTTCCTTACCTGGTAGCAGGTCTCAGTTTTGGTTTCAAAATTGAACTACACCGAGCAGTTCTCTCTCTGGTGGTTCTGAGCAGAACTCACAGTTTGAATTTCATCACCATCTTCAAAGCAGTTAGTTAGCTTATCTTTCCTTTAGTCAACAGTGTATGGACAGATATGAAAAATAAGTGTCATTTACTAATCCATATTACCTTAATCAAGAATCAGAGGAAGTCATGAAAGTTTCCCAAATAACTAGTAGTAACAACATTAATAATCTCAAGCACAAGTATTTTAAAATTATTATTAGTATTATTATTATTATTATTATTATTATTATCATCATCATCATCATCATCATCATCATTATCATTATCATTATCATTATCATTATCATTATCATTATCATTATCATTATTATTATTATTAAGGAAATCACCTAAAGGCAATTTACTTGCTCTAAATAAAAGCGTTTGGCACCAATGTTAGATAGAATACATGTCTTTTAGGAATATCTTCATTGAACTTACTACATTCCTGGGGCATCCTTTTTAAAGGAGTGCTTTCAGTGGGAGTGCCCAGATGTTGCAGTAGCAGATTTATTTAATCCACTTGTCTACCACCTGACTACGTCACTAGCCTCTGAATCTGAGGATCAGTCTCTCACGTATTTAAGTAAGTCAAGATCTTGCCTGCTGTATGAAGCAGGAAGCTCATAACTTTGCAGTCACTTAAAATCATTGCTAGACATGGTTGATTTGTGGAGAACACTATGACACTCCAGGCATGTTATGCAGAGCTGAGGAGATCCTCCCTCCAGCCCTACAACAGGAACTAAAATCAGCAGCCTACAGTATATAGTATATCTTTGGATCTCTGCCTACATGGTTAAGCTTTCCAGTAAGACTAGGTAAATACTGAATTAGCATGGATGCTTTTAATTTATCTTAAAGTTTCTATAAATAGCAATATTGTTGAATAATAAGGTGACTAGAAAATAAGGATGTAAAATAACAGTTTGTTGGGTGAAGATAATATGTGTGCTGCCTTACGTTTTAACAACCATTTTTTCTTTTATTAAAATTACAGAACTGGAAAGCATGGTTCTGAAATTCGAGATAAAATACTTGAAAGCAGAAAAAAAAAGAAGGTATCACACAAACCTCCAGATTCTGTTACTTTTCCTAGATGTAAGCATTGCAAAGTTTTTGCATTTCCTTCCTTTCATGCGATTCTGGTATGAAGGACATCAGAGGAAGAAATTAAGTAATAACATTCAGAACACTTTTAACATACAGTGACAGGCAAATGGAAACAATTTGAAGTAGGCCTTGAAACTCATTCACTAAAATATTCTAGTTCAGCAGTTTTGTATGGCAGTGAAATCATAAAACTGTAACAGAAATATTTCTAGCTCAAAAGGTTTCAATTCCATAGTAATACATACTGCAAATGAGAAGACCCAAGAAGAAGAAAAATAGGAAATTGAGAGTGAGTCATGACAAGTCAACTTATTAATCAAGTGAATAACTGCTGATGGAAGAAAACTAAAATTATTCTAAAAAATGAATGAATTAAAAATGGATTACACGTGTTACTTACAGATGTACGAGAGACGGTAACTTCCAGTGATATGCAGTTATTCTAAATAGTTAGACTTAGTGAAACATCTCATTTTGCTGCAATTTAGGACCACAATTATCACTACTACTTAACATCATGGCTGATTTTTGTGTGTATCTAACGCAGTAATTTTTTTTTCTCCTGATTTGATTCTCCTTTAAAAATATAGCAGAAACAGAAACTTTTCCCCTAGTCAGTGACTCAGCAATTTCTAGTCCCTGATTTTTCCATAAATTTTAAATTATCTCAAGTTGCAGGAAAGTAAGATACAGATTACACGTGTAGGTAGTTTTTGTACCTGAAAGCTGGCATCATTCTTTGCAGCAAAATGTTTGATGTAGCACACTACATCTTAAGAAGTAATTGTAGTGATTAGTTAAGACATCAGAAGAAGTTTAAATTGTTTATTTGCCTCTGTTTAAATAAAGTGGTTTTTAACTCATGCTGCTTGCAACTCTCCACAGCTATTGAAGATATGCAGTACACTCCTAGGAGTCACTTTACCAGCACTGTAATTTTCTTGAGACATTATCAGGCACACAGTAGAGCGAAGGCTCCAGAAGGGAGTTTTATGCACACCTGGTCTTTGGTGAGTGCAGAAGATGCCTCTCTCTCTCTACTGCTTTTTGGGAAGGCCATGTGGCACCTTTTCCCCTCACATGTCCCATGATATGGTAGGACCCAAGCACATGATGCAGGCCCACAAGCCCCATGAAGTTTTGCCCCTTCCTTCCATGCCCCTTGAGAGCAGACATGGAAGGGGTGTGGGACCAGGCTCTCTTTTCCCCTGGGGACAGTGAGAAACATGATCTGCACAAGACAACCTGCCACTCCACTCAACGAATCCTCAGTTTGGGACCTTCCTTTCATGCCTCCCTGATTAAAATGGCCCTTTTCTTCTCAAGAGCAGCTGGTGGCAGCAAGCACCGCTCTTCTGTGCTGGCTTGAACTGGCAACTCATAGCTCCAAGATAGGAGGGCAAGACATTGGGCAGCACAGGTGGCAGCACAGGGAGGACTTGGGCACAAGGTGCCAACTCTTGTGGCTGAGCCTCACACCTCCCCCTGGCTTCTGCCTTTTTTCAGCTTGACAACCAGTACCCTGATGCAGAGTAGCATTCATTAACACTCATCAAGTTTCAGAATGCCCAAAATGATGTTTTTCCTTCATCCAGGAGATGTAAATGCTATGTTAAGTTAAGCACTGTGACGGGGAAAACAGGCCATGATGCAGTGGTTTGGGGATTTCTAAGGTTTCTGAGTAGTGAATGCTGAGATTTTTTATTTTTTTTTTTGAGAATGGTTGTGTCTGAGAAGCCAAAGTGCAAGCTGTTCCCAACCCACTTCCCAGCAATGAAGCCAGGAAAACTATTCCCAGGGGAAGAAGGGAAATATTGGTTATTATACTCTATTGTGAATTCACTTGTCACGCATTTACAAAGGGACATTATACACATAGAAATTTCATTTTACAATCAAGATTATGATTCAGACTAGACAAAAGCAAACAGTTGATTAACACACATATTCCTGTCTTAGTCTATATATACATAACATTACTCTAACACTTTTGTGCTTTTTTTTCTCTTTTAATATGATCTCCTCAGAAGGCATATTATTCCTCAGACAAACTAACACAAGTTCTCAAGTTATCTCAGGATAGTTATTTCAAAAGAAAATGCAATATTTCATAATAAACATTTATAATCAGGTTTTTAACAAAGTAATTCATCATAAAAACAAATGAATCAGTCAAGACACTAAATAAATATTTATACTGGTAAATACTAGCATTTTGCTTATATCATGTAGGACCTGATCCTGCAAGCCCTCTGTATACATCTTTATCCCCACTGAATGATTGGTTTCATTGCTTGTTCTAATCTACTATTTTACTTTGAGCTGAGCAAATACTTTCTGGCCACTAAGTTAAGTAATTGAAATAAGTACTGGAATGCATCCCAGCAGACAATGATTTCCTTAGATGTCTTTGAAAGTCATTAGACTTGTTTTTTTCTTATGTTTATGAAATCATCATAAACATTTATCAACAATCAGTTTTTGATATTTATAATCTGAGTTGCATTGGTTAATTGAGATTTTTTAAATATACAGTGTTCCTTGTTGTTGGCTTTTTTAAATGAACAAAGTGTGACTTTTGCACTCAATCTGAAGAGCAATTTCCAAGAACTATATTATAAATGATACTGAATTTTTCTTTTGTCAGACATTTGAGCTAAAAATACTGCGCTAGGAAGGCAAGAGTCTCCAGGAAAGTAATAATCCAGAAGCTCTGCTTGAGGAGGGCTGGTAGAAATATGAATTACACTCTCTGTTCTCATCTACTACAATTACTACCTTGTCCAGAGCAAGGGAATGGCATTTTTTAAAGCACACAACAAACTATAGCCAGCCCTTTAATTCTGAGTTTACTCAATCCTTGTCAGGGTTGCCTTTTTCTTTGCATGGTACATCCAGAACAGAGAACCACAAATAAGAGACATTAACTGACTTAGATACCCTCTTCATCCCTTAGGAAATTATCTGGATATCCTCACACAACCAGATGTGCCAGTGAAGTCCAATCTCTTAGCTGTTTGGGGTGGGGGGGGTTGGATTTTTTTTTGGATGGGGTTTTTTTTGTTTTTCTTTTTTAAGGAAACACAGAAGCAGTCACTTACAACTGAAAAACCTTTTTTTTTCTTGCCCAGCTCTGTTTGAAATATAGTTTGAAATCAAGGGTACTGAGGTTACTGGATGTACCCACTGGAATAACTTAAGTTTAGCTGAATTCTGATGGCTTCCTGAATGTCTCTAAGCTCTTACCACAGTATAACATGAAATGTTCCAAGCATGTGGCAAAAAATAACAATGATTGTAATAAATCACTGCCTGAACTGAAAAGTGGAACATACTTTGAAATTACTCGCTCCATATATCTATATCTATATCTATATATAGGGATATACACACACGCACACACACACATATATATCCCTATATAAACGTTTCTTTAAAATACAGAAGTTTATTTTATTATTTCTCCTGTTGGTATTACTTTAAATACTTTACTTCATGAATCCACAATATGACAACTTCAGGCTGTTTGGAGAGATAAATCTGAACACAGTCTTATAACCGTCACTAATATAAATATATTGGCAAGGAACTTTGACCAGCAATAGTAAATTTTGAAACTTAAATAACTATTCTACAGTTACTTTAATTTTAACAAGTTGCTACTGAGTACCAATATTCATGAAAAATGTAAAACAAAAAATAGAGCTTTAACTTTTAACACTGAAGTGCAGCCTTATAAAAGGAATGTAAAAGAAAATTATGTATTAGAGAATCATTGCAAAAAGAGAAAGAGCAACTTATTATATGTGTTTCAAAGTAAGAACACTGTATGCTTGCACTTTATCATAAATGACCATGTCGAGTCATAGTTTCTTCTTGCCTGCAAATGAAGGATGTTGGCTCAAAAATCTTCAAAGTATACATGAGCATTTGATTAAATCCTGTTTGTTTTGAAAATAAAGTTCATTTACACTTTGAATAACAATGAGGAGTTTAATAGTAAGACATTTAAGGACCTTGGTAGCCAGTACCAGTTGTATTTGCAAGTAGCTCCTCAGCTTTACTCTTTTTTTAAAAAATAAAGGTACAATTATAGTTATTCATTTACTTTAAAAATTCTAAAGATGAAGAAAAGTAGCATTTATACATATAAGTCCTCATATAAATTATAAAACTCAAGTTTATCTTTGAGAGTTCCATCCCCAGAAGAAGCATAAAGCACTTTTGTGGTACCTTCACCAGTAAATATTTGTATCACATCAAATCTGAGAAATGCAGCAAAGATGATACTGAATCCAAAAGCTGAAAGACAACATTCTTCTAATACAGTCTCTTCTGATGAATGTGCTCCATGGGCTTGCATGATTTCCATGACTAGACTGAATTTCAAATAAAGGAAATAAGAAGGAATTCACCTCACCAGTTCAGTAGGTATAAGAAACATCAGTGAACAGCAGAGTTATCCTATTTGAGGTCAACAGTCTTTGGAAGACTACAAGGAGGGAGTTTAAAATTACGATAGCAAAATCAAATAATAGCAATGAGGTAAACTCCCCTAAAAAAGGCCAAACAGGCTGAGTTGTCAGGAGAGAGTCCAATTGTACCTGACACCCAAATGTTTCTGTAGCCAGAGTCCAGCGAGCTGCATGGTAGAGGCAAATGTACTTGCTTTGGACCCTAAGCACATTTTATATTGTTTCGGATCTAAATTGGGGTCACACTGAACAGGATGAAAAATATGGACAACTCCTACTTCCTGACTTCTGAAAGCCTTCAAGCCAGACGTTATCACTTTAGTAAAGAGATCTACATCCTCAAGTCCCCAGCCTTGAATCGAGGTATCAAATCCACCAGCAGTAAGTAGATCACTTTTGTAAATACAGGTAATTCCAAATCCATACTCCCTCCAAAATCCAGTTCTTTTTGTGAAAACAAAACTACTGTCAGCTGGAGGATTGCCTCCATATATTACTTTTGGATCATATTGGCTGAAGATGATAGGGTAGTAAACCTGTTCTCCCTGAATAGTGTTATCTCTGCATCGCTGGAGGAAGTCTGATGTGAATACCAGATCAACATCACAGAACAGCAGCAAAGTGTCATTGTCAAACTGTGAGGAGGCTATCTCAAGACCTAAACCTCTAGAAAACTTTCCTGACATTGGAATCAGGGTCATATCTGCCTTGGGATACTTAATGCTGTATTCTTTCATTAGCTCTATGTGTTTGCTAGAGTCTTGTCCTGATTCAGAACTGAAGAGAATTATTGCCAACTTTACATTCTGCTTGGGAATAAGACAAGTCTTCTCAAAATTATCCATAAATCTTGAGAAAGTATCAAATCTTCCCGTGATAGGGACAAGAATATGTATTTTCTTGTCACTGTGTCTCCCAATGTCTTTGGTGCCTTGGAACGACGAAGAAAAAATCTTTAAAGAATTTGAAAGAAAAGAGAAGGATTGAGTGTCAGTGTTGGTGTTCTCCAGCAAGCTTTTTACATCCAGCTCCTCTGCTTCTTTGAAGAAAGGTTTGCTAAACAATTGCTGAAGGTAAGCATGGCGTCTCACTGGAACTGTAACTTTCCTTCCTTTGTGCCTTTTGTACAAAAGCAGTAAATCCAGGATGTACTCTACTCCATGGAGAGGGTCTACCCTGCGGTACCCGTACTGTATTTCCTTAAAATCAATGAGCCTTCCTCTAGATCTGGAGTTCTCATTTATTATTTCCATAACCTGCATCACAGTATCATCCAGTGCAGCCCGCAGGACACTGCTCAGGCTCTGCCGGGGTGGCTGGTTCTCCACCATTGAGTAAAGAAACTTTCCCGTCAGGAACTCCCACTCGATGACTTCATCCCTTTCACGTGGCTGGAAATTATTGAAAGATGGCACCACTCCCAGTTGTTGATCTTCCTTATTTACTTCAGTGTTACTGAGCTTGCTCATCAGAACACTTTCTCGATGGAGCTGGATGGTCCGATGGCGCAGTTCTGAAATTTTGCGACTCAGTATGTAATTGTGCAGCCTGTATTGGTAGGCTGGTCTTTTGTTTGGATGGAGTGTTATGGCTGTATGGATCTTGCTGTTGTGAAGATCTTGAATGTAACCCTTGCGGTTGTGTTCATAGTTTTCGTGGAACAACTGCTGCATCTAGAAGAAAGAGAGGGGTATAGGGGGAAAGAGACATTAAGTTGAAGTGCTTCTACCCAAAAAAAGGACTCACATTGCATCATTACCAATTCTTATAGATCATAGTTATTTTTAGGCATAGAATTTTAAAGCCTTCAGTAGAAAATAGTTACATTGTTTTGGTCTGAGTTTCAGCAGTATCCACAGTAAGCAAATACTGTCCTCTGCCTAAACAGAAGGTCAGCTATCTTGGGTTTATCTTCATTCAACCACAGAACTAAGGGAAATGCTTAGGCATAGGTCTGTGGGTAATATTTCTGATTTCACAGGTGCTATGCATGAACTACTGACTTCACTTCAATCTAAACCCCAATTAGCACAGATCCTTAATGAAAGGATAGCAACATTCACAATTTTTAAAGAGCATTTGTGTATTTGCGTCTATGGAGAACAAAGCTAGTTGTACTGATATATGCAAATAGTTAATGCTGCTAAACATTCAAAAACTGAATGGCCTTAAAAAAGCTTTTTTTTTCATGTTGACAGAGAATTCATTAGTTGAAATAAACCCATTTGAATGTACATTTTGTAAGGTACACATATAATAGAGTATGTCAATTAAGCAATTGATTGTGATAGTGATTTCCAATTTATTTCTGTAGCAAGAAAATACATTTTACTTCTGTCAAATTAGTAATTGTGATACAGTGAATAGATGCATTTTATAGCTGACAGGCCTAGGATCCAAAATGGCCTTCATACTTTCTGTGCTGACAACTAAACGATCAGCAAATCATAAAACTATTTTTGACTCAGTTTCCTCCCAAGAAGGCAACTTAGCTCATTATTAATGTGATGCGTATTTACTCTTAAATGGGAAATTATTTGGAGTAGTAAAATATCGATATCATTAATATATTTAAAAACTACTGCTATTTGCTACCACCTACTAACTCCAGAGCATTGTTTCCCATGAATAGCAGATAAAGGAGAAAAGGCTGGGGTTTTTTTATCTGCTAACAGATTGGTCTGTAATTAAAATATGCTAATTAGATAGAAAATGTTCAAGAATATATTGTAAACTTGAGCTGTAATCAGATTCTCAGGTGGGTATTGAAGTTTGTCTTTTAGACACTGAAGAAATTAAGAGGTAAGTTCTGATTGCACAGTATATCAGACTCAAAACATTTAGCTCATTTTTCTTCAATTCTTTCAAGAAAGGAAGTTTTGCTAGTGGAAGTAATATTAAGAATATGACAATGATGTAAAATAACACCTAACAAAACTAAGAATCATGAAAGCTATGTAAAATTCATTAGCATGTACAAGACATAAACATTGTCACATTTAGAAAAACAGAACTTTAAAATGAAACTTCTAGAGTGACCCTTCCATCTCATTCAGACCCCAAATGCCTCTGATTGAGCAAACATGGTTGCTATTACTGACTATTACTCAGATTAAAATTTTTTAGATTAGTAATATAACATGTAGAAAAGCAACAGACACATTCTGGGAAGTGCCTTAAGCTATGTTTAATTTGCCTCTAATAAAACAGGTACCTCTGTTATATTAAAGGGAAAATGAATGTGAAAAAACATACAAAGTTACAACATGACTCATTATTCACAGAATTCCTACCTAAAGCTGAGAACATTTGTTCTGTCTTGAAATGTGGGAGTTTTTCTTGTTATATGAGATGAGAATAACCAGGGACATGAGGGTTTGGGTGATTTCTTTACACATTTACAAACATTATTACCTTTATAAATTATATTTAAAGTACATGATTTTTCATAGTTAAGTACATGAAAGTTTTATGTAAAATAGTAAAATGCATTTTCCCAAAAGATTTGCAATATTGCTGCGAATCTAAATGCTGTCCTCCAACTGTGCAAATTCTTCTGTTACCCTTGACTTATTACTAAATCAGCTTTACAGAAGATTCATTAGCAGCACTTATTTAACAGAAATATTCTGTTGATACAAATACTGCATTTTTCGCACATTCCAATTTCAGACGCCTGGTTTATTTGATATGCTTCACTGAAACCGCGGAGAGAAAATATACTCCATTATAATAATGATTTCGCTTTTGATAATCAACAACAGATTAAAAGTAGCAATGAAAAAAATTCAATCAACTCAGTAATGCAGTACTATCATATATGCAAAACTGTACTAATCCATTTTCAGTTATGTTACTGAAAACTTCTAATAGATCCCAATTTGGAGAAAACAAAACACTGTTTGTTTTTGGAGAAAATAAAACATGACACTGAAAGCATCAACATTTCCTGAAGATAGCCTGCTTTAATCTTGGTACAGAAATTAGTTCTCAATGTTGCAAGAAAGTCTTTTTACAATTCAACTTATTAACATCTAAATGAAAGCAATTCAATTTGATCCTAACTTTGCTTTGAAATTTCTAAGCACGGTGGTCAAGCCCAGGAGGCAAAGGGAAAGATGATTAAATTTCCTGGAAAATGGATTTGTGTGATAGTCTGATTTGAAAAATGCAGTCATAAATTATCTGGCAAAGGAGGTAGGTTTGGGAACTGGCAAAATTTATTGACTATAAATTAAAATAATTCAGCATGGTAAGAATAAACCTTCCTGCAAAAGTTTTCATGATTTTGAATGGCAAGATAATAAAATGCCAGATTAAATTCTGTGTTAATAGATGCAAAGTACAAGTCAGGAACACAATCCTAACTCTACCTGAAAAATGTCAGACTGAGAAAGCTGTTAGGACTGAAAGAGATCTTAGTCCATACAGTATGCAGTTCTATGTAGGTGTCACACAGAGGTTCAGTAGTGATGGAAAGAAAAGCAAATAGCATGAGGACAAGTCTAGAGTGAATCAGAAGCTTCATTACATGGTTGTGTCCCTAGCACACCAGCATCTTGAAGACTGTGGCCAGGCACTTTGTCAGTATTGTCCCATCTGAAACTGATAACACAGAATTATAGAATGTTAAGGGTTGGTAGGGACCTTAAATATCATCTAGTTCCAACACCTCTGCCACGGGCAGGGATACCTTCCATTAGACCAGATTGTTCAAAGTATTATACAACCTGGCCTTTAACAGTACCAGGGTTGCAATATCCAGAACCTCCCTGGCCAGCCTGTCCCAGTGTCTCACCACCCTCACAGGAAAGAATTTCTTCCTAACATCTAGTGTAAGTTTCTCCTTTTTCAGTTTGCACCCATTACTCCTTATTCTATCAATACAATTCCTGAAGAGTTGCTCTCTGGCTTCCCTGTAGCCCTTCAGACAGTAGAAGCCTGCTATGAGGTCTTCATGAAACTTCCTTGTCTTAGAATGAGCAGCCCCAACTTTCTCAGCCTGTCTTTGTACCTCTTATCAACTTTGTGTCCTCCTCTGGACTTCTTCCAACAGTTCCATGTCCTTCCCATGTTGGGGGAACCAGAACTGGCACTCTGGATGGGGTCTCAGCAGAGCAGAGGGGCAGAATCCCCTAGCCCCCCTGCCACCCACACTGCTTTGGATGCAGCCCAGGACAAGTTTGACTTTCTGGGCTGGGAGTGTCCATGGCTGGGTCATGTTGAATTTGACATCAACCATCATGTGAGTACAAAGGTACTAACCAAGGCTAGCCAATGACACCTCTGGATCATTAAACAAACAGATAACTAGGGCAAAAAGGAGTAATCCAAAGAGGGCCAACTCTGAGATCAATGGAGTTAGAGTAAGTGAGCACCATAAGAAAAATTGATAGGAATGGTGCCATCTCTTCTCCCATAAGGAACTATGACACTTATAAGGATGCACTCAAGACTCAGAAACAGAAAAGGAAAAAATCACATAGCTCAAGCACAGATCTTACTGGCACAGCAAGCTGATGGTAAAATTTTGGATCATTTTAAAGAGCAAGGCAACAGCTTAGTGAGAAATTCCAAGCATTGTTATCTAGAACTCCTGGAGTTCCAGCTGAAGATACATCAAAGATACATGCCTCAGCTTCTCCTATCTACTATTCTCCTATTCTCCTCTCTTCTCCTATTCTACTGCAGAGAGAGAATATTTTGCCAAATGAACATTTAGTTTGACATGATACAACCAATTTACTTCCACTGAAAACAGTGAATGGGAGAATTTGTCTTCAATTCAATACATGGAGGTCCAAAATTTTATCTTCTCATATTGCATGGCTTTGCGACTTTTCTGAATACTTTTCTGTCTTCTGAATGATTCTTACAGCACAACTAATGCAAGAGTTGGCACAGACTTCAGCTTGCCTTTTTCCATGCCAGCTGAAGCTAGAAGTTGGCAAGAAATACTAATGATCTAATCATGCTCTGAGGAACTCTGAACTGCAAGCAGGAATTAAAAAAATTATAAGAACGAAATCAGAATAAAGGCAATGTTTTATTATCATGGCAGAAAAATAAAACAGCTAATACACAAGCACAAAATTATTTGCATTGCAAGCTCTGAAATCATTGTAATCGCTGTTCTTATTATATATACACAAAAGCCCAAACCAACCAACTTTATTATTGCAAGACTATCACATATTAAAAGAGTGAATGCGAATGGTGCTTTTTAAATTAACACAATTTTTCTTTGAGCGTAAAGAACAGTTCCTCCCACTTAACAGAGAAAACTAAAACTTAATTCTCCGTCCACTTGAGCTGCTCTTAAATCCACAGTAGTTCTAAATTGTTGACCATCTTATCTAAACTGGAATTTTAATAAATGTAGAAATGAACACGAATTATTTCTTCCCTCTGCTCTTTAGAGTTTAGCTCTGCTAAAGATGAAGATTTATCCGCTACTTTCAGTGAGTTCAAGGCACATTTCATCTATATGAAGTACACATGTAAATCTACTGTATTTGAGATGATACTGTTTTGCTGAACAGCAGGAGTTGAGTGCTTAAAAAATACTTCAGATGACTAGAGGCGCATTAGGATGGTCTCAGTAATATGTACTATAATAAAATGCAGCACTAAGATTCAGGTGTAGCTAATCTAAGTGCCTGGAGAAGAAAACAGATTTAAGCAAGTCAGTGTTGGTGCCCTGAGAAATACTATCAGCTTGGAGAAAATAAGGATTAAGACTGGAATTATGCATATGAACTAGATAACAGAGAAGCAATAACAAGCTATGTACAAGTGGAGAATTATCAGTTTGGAGGGAAGTCATTACAAAAGCTTCTAAGGAACAATATCATACCTAGTGATGCTGGCACAAAATCTTGGACACTACGCATGACACACAGTCAAGGACATTATGACTAAATGAGAAGACAACCCATAAGAGCCATAGAACTTGTAAATTAAGAAATTATGGAAATTAAGTCATTATAATAAAACACATATAATGCTATACCCATGGTTGTAAGAGGTAAGTGACTATCTTAGGAAAGCTGACTTTTTAAACTGGAAATAATTGGCATATAAAGAAAACATAAGAATATTAGCAGACAGTAAAGTGACATGAAGAGAGTATGAAAATTTGGTGTGAATCCTCTACAGAAAAGGGACACAAAACTTAGTGTTGCATCAGTCAAAATATGTCAGTAAGACGCAACAAAAAATTTCACACAATTCTGGACCTGCATTTTTTATTAAAAGCATGGGACCAAATCAGTGCAAAAGAAACTTGCCAGGGCTTTGTCTATTTCGAAGCTAAATTAGAAAATTAAATAGTATTGGTAGACAAGGACAACAGCACACATGAAAGGTAACAGAAAAATGTCTTAAATTACCCTGGACATTATCTAAGTGAAATTGTTGTGGAAAAGGCTGCATTTTAGGAGTCAGCAGATTTAAGGAAGGTAGACTGACAGTCTTTTGGCCTCCTCAGGTTTGAACTGCCTGGTGTGACTAACCCCCCTTCTTTGGAACAAACCAACCTTCAGAAGAGAAGCACCAGAGTAATCTGGAAGGGATGACAGGTTAAGAAACTGGTAATAACAGATCCAGTTACAATGAACAATGCCGATCTTTCCACTAGGATGTGAATGGAAATGGCCGACTCAGCAGTTTTGATGATGCCAAAGATCTGACTCATTTCCTGTTCTGGTTGATAAAGGATGAGTGATCATGGAGAAGGTATAACTGATTTTCCTGCCATAGGTTAAGCTTCATGAAACTCAATGGTGTTCGGACTTGTGGTTGCTCCTACATACTCAATCATTGACAGAGCTCAGCAGAGAAAAACAGGTTCTCATCAATCATCACGGAGTTACACAGTGAGACACCAACAAGTGCACTGGGACCAGCTACGTGTTTGCACCATGAGTCTTGGGAGATGACCATGGCTCCATGGCATTAAACTAATATCCCTGCAGTCCAGCGGGTAGAGCCACCTGTGGTTTTTCCACTGTCTGCCTCATTACAGAAGGTGACTTACCACAGTAGCATCACCGCTATCACATCCTGGTGACAATCCTCAGCATGTGTGTACTTCATGTCCTTTTGAACATATTGGTGGGGCATGTGTGCTTCCTAAGGCAACAGTTTGATGCTAAAAACTTATCCAAATGCTAAATTGTTCTCTGGCTCCCACACTTCAAGCAGAGGAGCAATCCACCCCCCTTGAACCCAAATCTCCCATGACCTCAGGGCCATACTTCCAATCTGGATCTTGCCAAGGTTCCTGCCCTGTGACAAAGGGTGCTTCAGCTCCCTTACAACCAAATACCCCTCCCTGGCATTTCTCATACAGTATGAGACAGACAAAGAATTGATTAGTAAGTGGTACTTCACAAATTTTAAGATACCAATAATTGATACTTTCTGCATTTTTGTCAAGTCACTAAAATCCTCCACTTTTAAAATAATGAACATTACATTATTGTCTACTAGTTAGTTATAACCTGCATCAAGTACACTCTGTAAGAAACCCTAGCTTTTTATGTACATGCTTTATTATTCACAGAATTCATACTATATATTAAAAACATTGTAAAATTTGATCACAAAAGTAATACATAATCTTTTACATCAATGTATCTTCAGTGCAAGACACTAAACCTTTCTGAAGGCTCATACACAGCAATGCGCCAGAGCATTTACCAGTATTTCTTCCTACAAAATACATACTTTTTTAATATGCAGTTGAAAAAAATGCTTAATCATTAACTTTAAGGAGCAATAGAAGAAATAAGTTATTTTTCCAGTCTCTTAACCCTTAAGCATAGTCCTGAAGGTAGTTTACCATAACACACACACAAAAATTTTTTTGTGTTAGCAAAATATAAATTATTAAAGTTTGATCGTGCTTGTGGAATTATTTATTAATTTAAATGAAAGTTACAATTAACTATATTACGTAACACATGTATGCAAAGTGTGTAAGTACTTTCATTTCATAATTTGTCCCTTTCTCACTATGTGACACGTTGGACCATATAGCGGCAAAAATATTAAATATGTCAAATATGTATACAACAGAATGTACACAACAGAAAAAAATGGAAGAAGTTTTTAAGATTATATATTTAGACAGAAATATCATGTTCTACCCTCTGGGTTAAGGAAAAAAAAGATGAAAAAGTGATTTGATGACTAATCATATTTTCTGAATGGTTTCTGTGTGTTGTAACATAAAGTCGTATATTTACTTAATGATAAACTTTTCTAAAACATGGACATGCATTTGTGTCTTTGACCAAAGATTTGAACACTGTAATTATTCTCTGAAGTGCATAAATACAAATGCTGATTCCATATATACAAAATATATTGAAATATATTGGAAATTGTGCTTTTTTTGGGTACCTTGTGGGTAGTATCACAGTTGAACTAGCGACACACCCCACTTTACAGGATTACCCCAGAAGGAATTTTAACTGAGAGATTTCCTTTTTGTTACACCAACAAAGATCACGTCCTTTTCATTCCTACTCAATTGTGTTCGTATGTTTACATTTAGCTTATCCCAAGCCTTCCCTCCTACAACCCCCCCTCCCCCCCACTTCTAAAGAAAACATCCTGATACTGACAACTAGTATATCTTTTCAGCAAGGATATACTCAGCACTCGTTACAGTGTTACAGAAGAGAGTAGTTTGATTTATGAAGATGCCTGGGACAGTATTTCATTCACTTGGCCAGAGCCATTCCTAAAAAAAAAAAATGGTGGTAATGTATCCTTTCCTTTTTCCACTTGTTAAGGCAAATATCCTTGTATTTGAGAATCTTTGTCCATCCAGACCCATTTCATGCTAACAGACCCATTTCATGCTAACAGAATTAACACCCTGTAATGGCCTGAGGCTGTGTTGCCTGCTTCATGCGATGACTTCACTCCTATCATACCATCTGATACCAGCTCAGATGCTCAGCACACCATCTGCACTCCTGCCACGTCATCTGCCATGGGAAAGTAACCTGCTCCACTCAGAAACCTGCCATGTCCAATGCAGGAAACCTTGTCCACCGAATGAAGAACTGGGGAGAACTTTCTTCTGCAGTGCAATATAAAAAAATTAATGTTTCTACAGCCTTTATGCTTCAAGAACTCTGAGTGTGTCATCTTAAAACACTGGGAGAGGACAATTTCATACAGGAAGAGAAAGCAGCCCTCTCCATGCCCCTGCCCCACTAATAACACTAGCTATAAAAAGAATGAGGCTCCTGTCCCATGAAAAATCCTTATACTCTAGTGATATTAGAAGGCATAATTCTTCCTACTGGGAGATAAGCATCCAGCAAACCAAAACAGTCTGACACAAAGGGCTCCCTGGTATTTATGACTTCCCTTAGAAGACTTAAATCTTCCCGAAGAATCTGCATGCCTCTGCCTCACTAAACCTGTTACCTACTACAGAAAATGTACACCTTGCTTTGCTCATCAGGAGGTTAAAAGGACTTTCTTAACTGAGTTGTAAGTATCCTTACTTCTGAAGTAACTCATCAGTTCAAATGTTGAAGAAAACTTTGAGAAAAAGACATTTTAATTTCTAATTCTTCTGAAAAAAACTATTTTAAAAAATCAAGCTTCAGAGCTATAAATACTGAGATTTAAGTGCTGCGTTAAACTGCAGCATTTCTCTGCTTCAAAAGTTGGTCATATTTCTCTCTAAATGAAAAATTCTAAGTGAGGACAGTCACTTGAGTTTACTATTCACAGCTATTTATCATTATAGTCTAAAAAAGGGAAATGTGAGCTACTATCCATCAGTGAAGTCAATTATTGGGACAAAAAAGGTTTTTCCTATTATTTTAGGAGTCTTTAATAGTACTACTGTTTGAGACTAAAATTTGAGGCTAAAATGAAAGTAACAAATATTTTACTTAAGCTGTTTTTGTTGCTTTTTACCCTCAGTTTTACCTGAGTTTCCATAAAATCCATTTTGATACAAGACAGCAAAACCAAACAGCTCTATCCTTCCAAAAATCAACAACTATTTGGAAACAGAACTTCACTTTCAATAAATACTAAAAGAAATAATAGAATCCTCTTTGTTGTAACTAGAGAACTTATCTATTCAAGCCGTGTACCAAAAAACTTCTCCCTTTAAGCTTATGTCTCAAATATTTATGAAGAGCTACTTAATATAAACTACTTTTGCAAAGATAGGCATTCTATCACATCTGTTTGTCACCTCCTAACACTTCTGTTTGCAAAAACATTAGGTTTTGGAACTTACTAAGTAATGTTAAGCCAGTGCAATCTGATGGAACTTTGATTTCCAGTCTTGAAACAGATCCTGCTTGAAGACCAAGGGACTGAACCAGATGATCTCCATGACCTGTTAAACTTATATTACTTCACAGCCTTACAATTCCATATTAATTAGTAATCTTATATTACAAGCCACAGTTTGACAAGGAACAGAGTGGTAACAATGTCTACTGTAGAATCAATATTAGGGACTCTGCACCTGACCTCCTCCAGAAGTTTTCTACAAAAATATAAACTGTGGGAGACAGGAAACACTGACAATTCAGCATATTTTTTAATTTGTATAATATGATCTATATTATACAGCATGTGTGCAGAGGCAAATACACAGCATGATTCAAAGTAATATTGAGTAACTCAGCCTTAAAGAGATGCTACTTTCTCTGTTCATTTATCCTTTTTTCCCATTATTCTACAGCTAAGTTTTTCACCTATCTCTTTTCTTGGAAGTGTCTTACTCTTCCACAGATTTGTGGAAAGTACTTAGACATAGTAAAAAAATAAATTTGTGTTTATTTGATACCCTTCAATTTATTCACAAATCTTTTTCCCCCACATATTCTCTATATATGCCCAAAATTACACACTGGGAGCCCTACAAGATGAGTACAACATACTTGAAGATGAAACACATGGTCTCATACAACCGTATTGAACACATCCAGTTAAACAAAATTACAATAATTTATTTAGCTGAACTTTCATGCAATTTAAAAAGCTGGCTGATTAGTTAGTATCACACAGGTAATGCCATAAACAGTGCACTATAACATCTTGAGGAGAATATAGTATTTCTTTTTTGGCTAACCAGACTGGATGCACACAACTGGATGCCAGCAACTGAATACTCATGGTGTGCTCTTACCACCATTTCAACCCAAGTCTCACCTACACCCACCTCCTCCCACTGGGAAATTAAGCCATATCAGGAATGTTCACATAGCCAGAATAGGGGGATTTAGCTACAGGGGACCATAATAAAAAAGCACTAGGTTAATGAAAATGGCAATTTTCTAAAAACTAAACAGAAGATCAGCCCAAAAGTGGCCAAGGACCCCTAGGCAGAGCAGCAGTGATCCCAGGAAGAAATGCCAGGAGACTGAAGTTTGCCATCCCCTGCAGACTGGAAGCAAAAATGAAGGAGTGTGGTGAGTTTCTCAATACAGAGTTGTTCAGGTGTCTTATGTGAACAGATCTGCAGAGCAGAAACAACAGAATGTTGCACTTGCCTTCACTGTCACTTGTCTGATATTTCTAGAGATATTTTCCTCCCAGTATAGGCAGATCTGAAGAAAAGTCTCTTCATATTTGAAAGAATTGTAACTCCTAACAGTAAATCATATTACTAATAAAAATTACCTCAAGCACTGAAAAGAGAAAAACTGTTTAAAATGTCAAGAAGTCAAGAAAAAATGAGACTGGTAGGGAAAAAAAAAATCCTCTCTATATAGTTCAACTTGAACCATAATTATGCATCTAAAATTTTATTTCTTTTGAGGCACAGGCATGCAGTTTATTCTCCTTGCTACTGTTTACCAGCTACAATTTTCTTTTTTAATCTGAAGAATTTATCACTCCACTGCAAATACACTTCAGGAAACTGCTGGTTTTACCCTTTAAAGAAGCTTTTGAATAATTTAATTATTCAAAGAAAAATTCAGTAAGTGCTTGCACAGCCAATTAAGTACAGATTTACATTCCAGCACTATCAGGTAACACTGAAATAATGTATAAAAAACAGCATTCATAACTTCCATTAAGTAATACCATTAATTCTGTTTAAATACTTCATCAAACAAATTAACTGTCTGCATACATTACATAATTTTTTACAATAATGTATAAATATCTACAACAAAAACACTGTAAGAAAACACCTGGCCTTGGATGCCTTTGTTTATTCATAATTAGCAAGATTTCACTCTTTGTTTATATATTTTAATTCCTTAGTCCATTGCCTTACTTGGACAGATTTTTTCCACACAAAATAAACATTATCAAGAGATGTACATAACTGGAAAACATAGAAGCTTAGCATAGGAGTTATAGTTGATTATAGGAAGAATATATATGAAGAATAGGAATTCAATCTGCAGCATTCATTTTAAATTACATTCATCCAGGCAACATCAGATAAAAAAACTCAGAGCCACCTTTAAGCAGTGCTGATCTAAGGATGCAGGCAAGAATGGAAGTCAGGGGTAATATATGTTTCTAAAACTATCTAGCAAAATGGACAATATAAACATGCTTATAGGGGAAGCAAAGTTTTGGATACCTAAAGCTACCTGGAAGCCTTTTGGATACCTTAAATAGCTGACTAGTCTCCTTGCTTCAAGGTCAAACCAAGTTGTTCCAATTCCTGTTTTCTGGTAATTAATCCAACATACTTACAAAATCTGAGGTATCAAAGGAGATAAAGGGTAATGGAAATTAGGAGACAAAGAAGAGAAAAAGATCAGGACTAGTGTCTATCTAGGACTTACAAGAAAGAACATATTAAGATAAAAACAAGTAATCTCGTAAGATCAACACTTGTAGCAGGACAGTGATTCTTTGTTTAGAACCCTAAGAGCCTTAAATTTACTTGATTTGCTTTGAAGTCTGCATATTTATTCAAACTGTCATCAAAACCTGGCTTTTTATAAAAGCTGTTGGGAAGATTAGGTGTTAAGATAGGGATGTGCTAGAGCACAGAACTCCTGAAAGACAGTGTCCAAGCAGGAAAAATGTGTTTCATGTTAGCTAGAATAGACAGACTAATAGGGTAACAAGGCTGGTGAAGGAAGGGCCTAGAACACAAGTTCTGTGAGGAGTGGCTGAGGGAGCTGAGGGTGTTTACCCTAGAAGAAAGGAGGCTCAGGGTGAATTTAATCACTCTCTACAACTGCCTGAAAGGGAGGTGTAGCCAGGTGGGGGTCAGCCTCTTCTCCCAAGCAATCACCAACAAGACTAGAGGACAAAGTCTTAAACTGCGCCAGGGGCATGTCCAGCCTCTCACCCACCAGCACCCCCAAATCCTTCTCCCCAGGGCTGCTCTCTCTCTGTTCATCCCCCAGCCTTGGTTGGTACCAGAATTTGTACCCAACCCAGTTGCAGCACCTTACACTTGGTCTTGTCAAACCTCATGAGATTCCCATGGGCCCATCTTGAGCTTGTCCAGATCCCTGTGGATGGAATCCCATCTTTGGGTGCGTCAACCACACCACTCAGCTTGGTGGTATCTGCAGGCTTGTTGAGGGTGCACTTGGCGCCAATCTCAGATTCACTGATGAAGACATTAAATATCAGAGGCCCTAGTATAAACATCTGAGGGACACCACTTGTCACTGACCTCCCTCCATCAGGATCCTGAGCTGCTGACCACCACTCTTTGGATGTCACTACTCAACCAATTCCTTATCCATTGATCCATCTACCCATCAAATCCATCTCTCTCCAGTTTAGAGATGGCATTTGACTGCCATGACTTTTCAAAAATCATGGAGAGTAACTTGGCAGCTATATCAGCCCATTCTCTCCATGTTCCCCTCTTTGCTCACTCATACAGTGGTGAGGTTTTGTATTCCTGCTATGCACAGGTCTTGCCTGTCTGGGTGGAGGGTCTATCCTTCCCAGCCAGAAGCAGATAATTCAGTTGGATACTGGAATCAAAGCCTCTAAGAATTGCCTCCAGTGAGATTCTTTTAGTGCTAGGAATATTAACTTTATGGGGGAAACATATAGTCATGCAGTAACAATAAAATATGAATAATTCATAAATAATAACATAAATCAGACATATATTTCTTACTAGGACAAAGAAATAGAAAGTCAGCAGATGCAAAATGGAGAAACAGAAAATGTGTGTGAGAAAGTACTTAAGGGAGATCAAAATTATTGAATTTTAAAATTACTGAAGCTCAGAACTTAGCATGAAAGATAAAAAAAGAATATCCAAGATGATATTATAAGGAACAAGGGCAATGAGAATGCTTACTGATTCAGGGTAAAAACAATTTGGTAGCTCATAATGGCCCATTGGAAGGTGTCAACACAAACTCACCACAAAGATCAAGCCTACAGAATGCAATGTTAATAGCTTCCCCAAGGGAAATATATTTAGCAAAAAAATGTATCACATCATATATCACATCATATTAACATTCTTAAAACAGGATTTTCAACATCTCTGGACAGCAAAACAATAAACGTAGACTGGTGAAAAATGCACTAGTCTCTTTTTTTGGTAAACACATCTTGAGAACACTTAAATGCATTGCCAAGTTACATTTTAAGCTCTCATATTAAGTAAGAAAGCGGAAGTGCCAGCAGATCTACCTGATCCGACCAAGGCTCTCTAATCTATCCCCACTAATTAAATACACCATCATTCTTATAGGAATGTTACCATAAAATTTGGAACAACTTCAAAATTTGGGAATTATGATTTAGTTCTGGTGGCTGGTAGACCTAAAACTAGTTTCTCAGAAGTTATCAGTGGGGAACTAAAGACTGAACTAGAGGACACAAGAAGTCCGAGTTCTTCCAAAGAAAGAAAAAGCAAAATCAGTACAGTAAGATTTCCTGTAATACTTGGTTATACCCTTGACATAAAAGCTTTTAATCAGTCTCCATATTGGACAGATTTCTGCATGATAGGCCAGATTTAAGCCTTTTTTTATTTAATATTTCTTACACTTGTACTACATCAAGTCATTACCCAGCTGAGACATTGAACAGCATGACCTGCTTGTCAACCAAGTCCTTACTTCTTGCCATGTCAGTAAAAGATTATTAAAACAAGGATGCTCAAATTAGGATTTCATTTCTTATAGTGTAATCAAGGAGATAAGTATGGCTTCCTTCCAGCTGATTGTATTACCATTAAAATTTATGATAAATTATGAACGCCCTTGAGCTAAACATCCAATTAAAATATAAAATAGCATAAGCATAGCAGGATGTCTGTTACAATGTTTTCCTTAGAAGAAATCTTAATTATATTTCCATTATACTTTTCCACAGGCATAGCTGTGCTTTCTGACTGGATGGTATGAAAATATAACATTAATAGCATCACCAAGAATCCCTCTTACATCAAAAATAAAAACATCCAAGCCTACTGAGTTATATGCTTCATGGTGACAGGAGATCTAAGAACAGTGATTCTTCATCCTCCCAGTATTATAAAATATCCTTAACAAGACACTTCATTGTTGGACTTCTGAATTGGGAAGTGTGGTTGATTAGTAAAAAGAAAGTGTCTTTCAGCTAGACAGTGATAATTTGAAACCCATTTCATACTGCCTCATCTCTTTTCATGGCTGAAAATATTAATAGTTTTAATGGAAATTTGAAGACTCGTGTTATGAAAAAAAGTGGTATTACACTTCTATTTAAGTCATAGATTTGAAATATTTTTTTTTCTAGGCAGTAAAAGACCTGATTGGTTCTTCAGAAATAATGATTTTTTCACAAATGAAGTATGTCTAGCTTGGTGATTTAACTCATTAAGGAATTCAGAATTTATATGCACTATTTCTGCAAAAAGGAAAAACTCCAAAAGATAACAAATAGAGAGGTGAAATGGAGTAGAGAAAATAGATGGCACTTATATATTTGGAGAATTCTGGGTGAAAACAATTCAGAAAAAGTATTAAGGACCTCAGTTTTTCCCAATCCAATTGACCTAAATAATTTGGAAATTAGTGTCTTTAGTTTTTAATAAATTGTTGATTGGATTGTGTTGTGCTCTGAATGGAGTACATAAGACAGAAGAGAACAGGGAAAGAGTAAAAATTGAAACAAAGGGCAATAATCCATTTTTCTGTTCTCTTGTCTCTTCTGTAAAAGATTATAGAAGGAATGAGAATAGAACTATACATAGCTGAGCCTAATTCTGTAGGATAACATTAGGGGTTTTTTTTAAAATAGTATGTATATTAAGTAAATAACTACTCTGCCAACATGGCCCATACTTCTATTTCATAGCAATGATGACACCATCTATTAAGAGAAACTCTTACACAATTTTCATTTATGATCAGTTTGAAATAATCTTTGAGAGCCGCTTGAAACCCACCTAATGCTTATTACATTTATCTGCTTGGATGTGTGCCTTTAGAGAGCAGTTACTACTGTTACAGCTATACATATCAAATCCTATAAAAAGGTAAAATTAGGCAGTCATAGAATCATACAATGGTTTGGGTTGGAAGGGACCTTAAAGACCTTCTAGGTCTAAATTTCTGCCATTGGCATGGACACCTTTCACTCGACTAGGCTGCTCAAAGTCTCATCCAATCTGACCCTGAACACTTCCAGGGATGATGCATGCAGAGCTGCTCTGGACAACCTGTTCTAGTGCCTCACCAACCTCTGAGTGAACCTTTTAGTTTAAAACCCTTCCCCCTTATCATATCATTATCTGCCCATGTAAAAAGTTGTGTGCCCTCCTTTTGTAGGTCTCCTTCATGTACTGGAAAGTAAAAGGAGATCTCCCTGGAGATTTCCCCAGACTGAACAACCCCAGCTCCCTCAGCCTGTCATCATAAAACAGGAGCTCCAATCATGGGATCATTTTTGTGGCTCTTCTCTGTTTTCCCTCCAGCAGGTTGATGTCTTTCTTCAAGAAAGACAGAAGACTGCTGAAGACTCCAGAGCTGGAGACAGGACACCAAATGAGACTCACGATGGCAGAGTAGGGGAAGAATCCTCTCCCTCAGCCTGCTGCTGAGGTTGACAACTGTTTTCCAGAATACTGAACAAAATGGGGAAAGCAACAAAGAATTTTTCAGAGACATGATAACAGAAATAAGTTCATTAAATATGTGGCAACAGAACTATTTTTCCCTTATTGTGACTGAAGACAGATGTAGAATGCAGAAGTAATTAAGTCACAGAGGATACTGACACAAGTTTTGGGTTGAAGTATCAAGGGTATCTGCCTCAAAACCAGGTAGACTTTGCCTTCTGACAACTATATACTAAAATGTGCAAATGACCTCCCTCATATATGAGGTTCAATAATCTTATCAAAAGGGAAGAAAGAATAATGTACTGGAACTTCCTCCTAGTAAGCAAAATGCACTAAAACTAGAAATTACAGAGATCATAATTAGTATTCCTACTACTATTGTGAATATACTGATCTGAATCTGTTGTTGAGTTTCATCAAGCAAGAAGAATAAATAGCTATATTTTATGTGGAGATTAAATTTGGTCTTTTTCTCTTTAGTGTCAGTTGGGTGCTCTAAAGTTTAAAGCATCTATCAATGGTGACATTCAGAGGGCGATGGTCAACGACTGTGTGATGGAGATTAGTGACAAGTGGTGTCCCTCATTGGAACCAGTTGTTTAATGGCTTCATCAATGGCACAGACATCAGGATCAAGTGAACCCTTAGCAAGTCTGCAAGCTAAGTGGTGTAGTTAAGCTGACACAGCTGAAGGACAGGATGTCATCCAGATGGGCCAGGACAAGCTCAAGACTTGGGCCCATGGTAACCTAACTAGGTTTAACGAAGGCCAAGTGCAAATCTGAAAATTAATATTCAAAAATTAGGAAACACAGGCTCCTTTAGAAAAATACTACATTATTGTATTTTAGAAGTATAAAATATAATTCAGTTTTCATCCTCTGTAAACAAAAGGACCACCCATAGCATAACATCCCATTGGAACAAATTACTCTATCACATTTTCAATCCTGTCAACACTCCCTTGAACTCACTGAAGTTTTTCCTCATAAAGTCTAAGTGATTGTTGGGGGTTGGATTTGTTTCCTTTTTCTTGTGAAATTTTTTTCCCAATGGGTTGCTAGGGAACTAATTGCTGGGTGCTTATGGGTGCTTGACCAAGGCAGGGAAAGGACAGGGTGGGGGGCAGTTGCTCTCTCTTGCTCCTGGCATCGGAGAGGGCAGGTCTGGCTGCTGCTGAGGGAGGATTCTCCTTGGTCTCCACTGGCTGTGGTCCTGAGAAAGTCTACCATCATCGGCTCCTGAGCCCCAGAACAGCTGAGTCCATCTTCTCCTGCCCTGTTGGGCCGACCCTGCCCTGCCGCCGCTGTTCCCTCGGCACTGCTGTGAGGGTTTCTGGCACTGTGTCTGCCCCCCTGCTGGGACATCCCTGCCGATCCAGCCACCTCCGCAGAGCTTCCTGCCCTCACCCATCGGCCCGGGATTGTTCCACCGTTCCAGCCTGGTGCTTCCGAGCTCTGCGAGAACAAAGCCCTTGAGGCCTTGCCTGGTTCTGTTTAGTATTATTGCTGTAATTGTCGTTGTTTGTATCGTTATAAATACTAGTAAAGAACTGTTATCTCTATCCCCATAACTCTGCCTGAAAGCCCCTTTAATTTCCTAAATGATTATGATTTGGAGGGAGGGGATTTGAATTCTATATTTCCTAGGGAGGTCCTGCCCCCTCCTTAGCAGATACCTGTCTTTCAGGTGATTTCATGTAATGACAGTTCCAAATAATTCTTTTCAAATTGTATTTAGTTGGAAACGTTTTTAACGTTGTATTGCAGACTTGAAGGGGGTTTCCATGACCAAATTTTCTCACCTACATTTAGTTGGTATTATGGAAGCATTATGTCTCTCTTCATACACACATTCTCTCTTATAAAAACTCAAAAACATTGACGCAGTGAAAGAATTAAGCCTGACTTTACACAGTTTATAAGTGTAGGAAATTTCAATGCTTCTATTCTTTACTGAAATCTGCATGTAACTTTCTGCTCCTAGCCAAAACCCAAAAATTAAAAGCAGGTACCCATTATTCCATCCATCTTACAGAAAATCATTGCTCTTACCCAATTTTTGCACTCTACAATAAAGCTAAGGATCAAATGTGTGGGACATGGGAACCTAGAGCTGGAAGATTAGCAAGTTCAAAACACAGAGGCTCAAGCCTGGGTCAGAAATAGTCAAGTAGGGCCATTTTGACTCCTGGCTGCTAGTATTAATCAAATTAATTAAATACTCTGCACACACTTAATTTTTGAATTAATGAAGGCAAATTAGAAAAAACCCTTTCAGTTTGCTTTGAGTTGTGGATGAACAGAAATAAGTGTAGGAATGAAAACTCCCAACTGTCTGATCCAGAATGCTCTAAACTCTACATACCTTCTTGTCCCTGATCCTGTTGGTACATGTGATCACTCCTACTGTATTTTCTGCCTAAAGCCCTGGCCAGTGCTCCTCTGCCAGTTGCAATTCCCACTTTGTCATTCTCTTCCTATCTGTATTCTCATGTGATTTTTTTTTCTCCTTCCCAGTCCCTTCCACTTCATACCCTCAAATCACTGCACTGAAGTAATGAGTTAACCCAAGTATAAATGTAAAGCAATTTTTCTGTTAGGAGGCATTTCTGTTTCCAGATCAACAATCTAATCTTGTTCCTCAAAGGACAATATTTTTTACAACATTTAAACAAATCTGTTCATGGCGTACAAAATTTTAGATCTAATAATTCAAATCTCGCAGAATTATAAGCAAAGAAAACCTTTTCATAGGAAGATTTATGCAACTCATAATTAATGGCAGCAAAATTAGTGCAGGCTATACTAAATAATTGCATATGTCTGTGAAAGTGCAGAGCAACCTTGGGCTTCTTATACAGAATTAAAGTTTTTTCTGCTCTAAAGCAAAACAAAAGACAAATGAATGTCTGATCCAAAGTTTAAGCATGATGACAGAGGCATTCTCTTAACCAAAATTTCCTAGCAATTTTGTTACTATAGACTCCTAGTGGTTTGTTACTAGATTAGCAGCTGTTCTAGTATTAATTAAATTGTGTAAAGATTTTAAATATTTTGCTTAATTTTAAAAAAATTGTAGAAGATTTAAAATACTGATTTTTTTCATACATTTTTCTGCATTTTACTTATATATGCTTCTCTCTTTTAACCTAATTTTCTATTACCTTTATACTGCAGTCATATAAGTTTTTTTACCCCATTAAGAGAAAAAAAAATTCCCTGGCATCAGCTAAAATTTGGATCAATCTAATGTTCATTTCAGATCAGAGAGATACATGGTTTAGATAGGAGAACACATAATTTATTTCCCTCTATTAGAAAAGTAAGACAATTAAGACATTTTACTGCAGGTAGCAGTTAACTTCATAATTTAGTTGTCCTCAGTTTTGTCCAGATTTTGAGAGGAACCTTTTGTCACCAGCTGTGTTCCCAAGTATCCAAAAATGCATCGTACACTTCAGGTACTACAGGCACTAGTTTGTGCATTTTTCTTGCAATGTATTACCACAGATCTGAAATATGAAGAAAATGTAGAATAAAACCCCATAATCTAACAACAGAGGAAAACAAAATGGAGAACAGCTTCTCTTGATTATGGACTTATTCTCTGCATAAATTTAAGTCCTGAAAGGCAAAAAAATTCCAACACAGGGAGAAGCCAATGGTTAATATAGTATTGCTGTGCAAATATAGGCAAAATTTGGAAGGAAAAGAAATGCAATAAAAAAATTCTTTCACAAAATTAATGCCTACATACTATTTTCTTGAGAAGGCATGCTTATGCAAAAGATGACTGTTCCTATGACCTTCAGGCAGGACATGACATGGAGACAGGAGCCTGCACTAATAAAAACCTCAAAGCAGAAGAGCAGCACCTCTGTAACAAACTTTTGATGGAAGCATTCCAAGTTGGACTTGTGGGCTCAGCAATGTTTGTATTGCATTTATAGCCTTCTACTCCTGTAAATGAAATCTTTGCTGATAAAAGCAAACCCATCATTACTTACACTAGTAAAGTGCTTTGCACAGATGTTCAAGAGCTATGAAAAAAATTACGAGTCAAGCTGATTTTATACTTGGTTGTATTTTCTTTTAAAACAGATGGGTTTCTTTTTATGGCTTGTGAAGCCAATTTTTATATATATTTTAATTATCTCTATTCCATCTGTGCAGTTTAATTACTGATTTATTTCCCTTTTTAGTAAGATATCCATCCATCCATATTTAATTCGTGTCTATATTGAGGAATGCAAATAACTTCATTTTCCTTATGAAACTAGCGATACTTGTTTTAAAGACAGCACAGCTAGGACATGTCACAAATAACTAAACAAACAGCATAGAGTAAGAACTGTAACTGCAGTTCCCTTTACTAGCCTCTGTATTTTATCAGCTAATTGTAAAACTCAGTTTTGTTGATGTGACAAAATAGTATATATATGCATTAATATTTACACATTAAGTCAAATCTGATTCCACCTCATTTTCCATAAAACTTGCCAAGAAATGCATTACAACTGTCTTTGCATATTTACAAACTCTATCTCAGGGTCTTTGAAAAAGTTTGTCACTTTTTAATATAAACATCATGATATTAATAAAGTTCCCAGTTCCAATGTGGACAGACTCATTCTGATTTTTATGTAATTCTGCAGACACAGAGAAAGTGGCAACACTTCCCCTTTAGAATGTGTCTTTTTTTAGTAATGCCATAAATCCTAAAGTGGGTCCTGCTATGAACATTCCAAGACTTTAACATAATCCTGTCTAAATTACACAGATGCTTTAACAGTCATAAATAAATACAGCAACAGTAAAGAAATAGTACAATGGATTCAGTTCACAATTCACAGTTGGAAAGTTACCTATGTGAATATATATAAAATTTAGGAAAATGGTATAGTTAGCTCTTTAGAATTGCTCACCAGGATTAGTAAAACTGCCTTATCAGATGAAATATTTTTTGGTGGTTTTTGTTTAATCTTATCTTTTCTACATAAGTAAGGTGCTTCCGACTAAATGGAGTATAAAATGTCATAAGCACTTACTATTATGCTCACAAATCATTTCCTCCTTCAAGAACAATTGTTGAGAAATAACTACAGTTAAATACTGACATTCCCAGTATAAGCAACACAGTGTAAAAAGCTGCAGTACAAGTAGTAATATTGCCATAAACTAATATGTATATCCATCCAAATTCTGGCCTTCAGGAACACATGTACCTTTTTAACTGGATGAAATAAAAGGAACTGAATTTTACTCAAAAAGGGCATTTTTACAATTAACCAAGCAAAACCCAAAAGAAAGCAAAAACTGTGATACCATTCTTTGTAAACAGCAGCTGCATTTAATTCATAGTAGAGCTGCTGTGAAAGATAACTTATAAGCCACCTTATGATAACTGAAGTGTTTCATTAGAAAGAGAAACAACTTGAGAAGATCCTTCTGGAGGATGACAGAGTCACATGCTGAACTGCATCACTGACCAAGAACATATGGTTTATTGCAATTAAACTATTATCTTTTTCATTGCGATTATCACCAAGGAAAAACTGCAAGCCTGTTTATTGTTGTGCTGCATTGCTTTTATGTGGCATGATTTTTGTAGTGAGGGGATTACATGGTTGGCTTTTGTAAGAGGATGCCAGAAGCTTCCCACCACATCAGACAGAGACAGTGCCATCCAGCTGCAAGACAAGGCTGAGCCCTTCAACAGTGGTTGCAGGTTGCCTCTGGGATTACATCTATGAAGGGAGGAAAGAAAACTGCACAACTGCAGTCAGAGGAGAGGCATGAGAACACGTGAGAGAAACAGCCCTGCAGACACCAAGGTCAGTGAAGAAGGAAGGGAAGATGGGGATCCAGGTGCCAGAGAAGAGCACTTCCCCCACAGGCTGTGCGGACGACCATGGTGCGCCAGGCTGTGCTCCTACAGCCCATGGAGCATCCCATGTCAGAGCAGACAACAGTGCCCAGCAGAGGCTGTGACCCCATGAAAAGCCCATACTGGAATAAGCTCCTGGCAGGGCATGTGCCACCCATGGAGGGAGAAACCCACACTGGAGCAGGTTTGCTGGCAGGACATGTAATCCTGCAGGGACCCACACTGGAGCAGCCTGTGTCTGAAGGACTGCACCCCCTGGGAGGGGCCAGTTAGTGGAGAACAGCAGCCTGTGGGAAGGACTTACGGAAGAGTGTGAGGAGTCCTTCCCTTGAGGGGGAAGGAGAGACACAGAGTCAATGTGTAATGAATTGACCACCATCCCCATTGCCTGTCCTGCTGCATTACAGCCCTTTTGTTCATGACACTTTTGTAACCTGTCAGTGAACCCTCCCTGCACCTCAGCTGATCCAGGAACCTTAAATCATATTTTGTCTACCATGTCTAGCTGAAGGGAGGGATAGAAAAGCTTTGGTGGGAACCTGGCATCCAGCCAGGGTCAATCCACCACTTGTAGTTGACCTTTATTTTAGATAAAGAACACAGTTTCATACCAGTTATCATATAGCATAGGATGTCTTCCAAAAACAAAAAGGATTTACCAAGCAAATTTACCTAATTTGGCTTCATTAAGTCATGGTAGACTTTACTGGAGCATTTAGCCAGGTTATTATACCTCAGTAACTCTGCTTACTTTAGCCCATGTGAAAGCAGTTATCCTATGAATCAATACTGAAGCAAGCATGATTGATTGAGACCTCAAGCCCTTCTGTAGCTCCAGCTTCCATGACTCCCTTCAATTACTGTTAACCTGCCAGCATTCTGTGGTTTTTAGTGCTCCATTTCACACATTGACCTGAGCTGCATGGCATTAGTTTAACTATCACTTAAATAAAGAAATTTTGTACAGGAAATCTGTAAAAGGCAAGACCAATGAGAGTCCTCTTTCATTACCTCGAGTAGGGATGAGAGAGGATTCCTGCAACAAAAGGATAAAGCAGATCACACAAGATTGGACAGCAACAAGAATGGGTATGTGTACATGCACAGTGGTGTTGTGTGGGTGTGGTTCTGCATGGGCCTGTGTGCTGACAGCTGCAGGTTTATCAGCCCAACCACCAACCATGCTGCCTTGAAGCAGCTGTTCCACTTCACCTGGAAGACACAGGGATGTATCTGTGAAGGCACTGGAGCAAGTACATACCACCTGCCCTGAGCCAGCTTGACAGAGGATCAGCTCTGTGCCTTACTCAGTTTGCAGCTGAGTAATTCAGTCTTGATTAACTAAAGTGAGAATCCTGCTCAAGGGGTGGAGCACTGAAAAGACTCTAAACCAGCTTCACCACCTATCACAGTAGTGTCTTCTGTTTGCAAAATCACCATTTATTGCATCGACCATTTCAAATGTGAATTCTGAAGGACTTCTTTTTTCCAAGAAGTTCCCATTTCACTTTTTTTTTAGTTGCTAAAGCCATATGTTTTGCTTTGTTTTGGAGACAGCTATTTAAAGCAACATGATTTGGTTTCCTGTGTTACGTAACACAAAAGGATACTAAAGTTCTTATTTAACTAGACAAGTCCTTCTTTTCCTATGTCTTCTAGACCTAAACAAGAGATCATAACTCTCCTTACTTAAATAGCAGTTAAACAGAATCCTCTTCTTTGAGATTCTTTACAAACCTCAATATTTAAGTAAAAAAAAAAAAAAAAATAGAGAGCAAGATACCAAGACAAGACAAACACATAATAGATAAAGTATAGCACTTTGCAGGAAACAAACACTTAGACACTCAGCAAGAGAGGTCTCACTGACAAACAGACAAACAAGTGTAGTAAATTCCAGCATGAAAAAAGAAATGACAGCCTTTTGAAACCCAACTTAAAAATTTATCAATATAAGAAACTGAACTAGTTCAGGTGGTCACCCTGGCCTCAGATTATAAGATTCAAGAAACATCCAGATACAAACAACATTGGCTATGACCATTGGTGCAGAGTTGTGATTTCTCACTGTAGAGACAGGGCAAAGTACAATAGTGAGCTGTATACAGGACCAAGTTCTGAAAAAAACAGGAGTTCCATAAGGTCACTGAAAAAAATCATTCCAGATTTGAGACTATTTCAGTAACTAGTCACAAACAAATGCTAGTTCTATAATGATATCCTGGTAAACCAAATATTCAACACTTTTTTCAACCCCTAAACCAGAAAATCCAATATGCCCTGTGTAGCCCACACAGAGAGTAACCTGGACTTACATTCAGCTAAATGTGGGATCAGATTTTCAAATAATGCAGATGAAAATAAAACACAAATTAAGTTTATACCAGGTGCTATTTTTTTAAGATAATGTTGAGCAGCCTGAGCTCAGAACTGAAGCTAATCTGACATCTTCACAGACTATTAAATAGAAACACGGACTTGTCTCATTCTTTCCCTACATACCTCAAGTCAAAACCTTAGATAATTTCTTGTATATTCTGCAATTACTGTAGCTAAATCAAAGGTAAAATTTTCAAGAGGGAAAATTAGAAACCAGAAGGAAGTGTTCCAGTCAGACTAGAAGATAAATATGACAAGAACTAATTAAGATAAACTTTAACATCACATCTGGAAATACTAACTATTTATTAATCTCATCACGGGTCATCACTTCCCTTGACCACTACTTCCCCCTTTGCCTTTTCTTGGGGTGGCTACTGTAACTGAGCTGCCTTTTAGACACCCATTCCTTCTTCCATCTGTCAAAAGTATTTAAAAAGAAAATTGTAATTTAAGACATCATTAAATTGAGGAGGGATTATTCTTGCATGCATGACCAGAATTATTTTGATTTGTTTTGTAGACTCTGATAACCTTAAAGAGTGACACCAGAGCTGAAAGTCTGCTGAAATCGTTGTTCAACATACAATATAAACACCTGACAATGCTGTAACATATGGTCAAGCCCATGCTCACACACATTAGTCCATATTTATAAATCTCTTCTTAAACTACTGTTTCCTTGAAGGAATATCTCAAATAAATAATACAGGAACTGTAAGTTACTGATTACTTTTATTATGAAGTTAGATGGATAAACTTAGAAAACTAAGCACTCCAGCACTTTAAAGGAAATAGGCTTATCAAGAGCACAGATCATGCTGATTTGAACACAACCACACACACACAGTCAAAAGCTCAAGAAGAGTAGCTGACAAAAAGAGCTAAATTTTAAGCAAAACAATGCCAGCCATTTCGGTCAGACATCTTCAGATACTATTAGATGTTTTGGTTAAAACATGGTGTTGTATTTCACTTAGTTCACTTGGTATAAATGCATCCAACAATGTTACTGATAAAGAAGGTTTATTATAAAACTATTTTGCAATAACTTTTCGGGAGCTGCTATCCCTAATATGATCAAAGCATGATTTTTATCATATGTTTTCACCTTCTTATGCCTTTTCCCAGCTTTTGCTTCTCATATGCAAAACGCTGAAAGGAAAAAAAAGAACCCCAAACCAGACTGCTTTTTGGAAACTGAATTTTTCTTTTCAGCTAAAAGACGGCTGGGAGCAACTAACAGTCCTCTAACAATATAACTATATTATTAGTAATCATTAATATTATATACTTTATAATCTTATATACATAATAACTATATTACTACTAATCATTATTATTGTATTGCAAATGTATATTGAAATACAGCAATCTTGCAGATTGTATTCATAATTGTTTTTCAATATCAATTACAAGCAAAATAACGCAACGTATATTGCCAAACTGTTTTCCTTGTGACCTGCAGACTTTTGCCCCACAAAAAACTTTTAGGTTTTTAAAAGCAAAAATTAAATTATTTTGCATTGTAACTACATTTTCAACAATTTACATTATTAATAAAAAAAATTGTAATGGTCACACGACTGGAATTCATGAGCTATAGTGAAAAACTGACAAAGAATTATGCTGAAAATGGTATTAGTTATATCTGCATTAAGTGTCGAAGTTTCCTATCTTCACTAAAGGATAAGGATAGGAAGAAATTGCTGGTTTCAGATTTGAAGATCCTATGTGCTCTCACATTCCCAAATTCATACATAAGAGTATCTCACACTATGTTTCAATATTGAGATATAACTAATGGAGATAGTTAGGTATTAATCTAACATAAATTATACTCCAAGCCTTAAAAAAAAATAACATAGCAAAATAAACGTCTGGTTTTAACCCAACCAAGAACAGTGAGTTGTGGATATTCACAAAATCTCATAAGGAAACATGAGGGGGCTTGGTTTTCTCAAATTATAAAATCATTCAAGAACCACCTAAGAAAACTCCCATGTTTGTCTTACGTCTTCACAGCCAGACACTGTATTTTCCTCTGTTAAATAGGCTGAATTTGTGCAGCAGAAGCATTAGGGATGAAATCACAGCCCGCTCTACCTAAATGATTTTGCAGAGAGTCTGCACCATTTCCGCAGCAGAAGGGTCCCAGTTATGTGTGAGCAGCCACAGGCACACAGAAAACAGTGTTCTATTACCTTCTATCTTATCATCTGCTTTCATTATGAATCTGTAATAGTGGAGTCACTGTGCTTCAGTAAGTCACCCCGAAACATGTGGGGAAAGGAAAGAAAAAGAGAGGTAATGCTTTTTTGTTGCTTTTCCTGATTATGACAATATTTCTTATTCCATTTGACTAAAAGAAAGGTATTGAAGTTATCTGACTCTTCTCTTGAAACTCAAACTCCAGTTTTCAAGACAAAATTTCTAAAGAGAACATGGGTAGTTAGAGGACAAGCCAATTAAAAAGGAAAGGGAATCGAGGAAAAATCATATGCATTGCTTCGTATGTCCACTGCCAATTCACAGTTATATTCATGCTGGAGAGGGAGCTCATTAATTTTTTCTGATTAGTTTGCTGCAGTAACTTGCTCTCTGATACCATCAGAATGTGTCACTGAAGTAACCTACCAATGGACAAATACATTTTTCAGTATATTTCAAATCCTTTCCAGAGTTCACAGTGCAGAAATACTGTTTGGAATAGTTCCCATTATCACTGTTATCTCCAACTGTGTTAGAAACCATTTTGTAAATACTAGCTTACCCCAGCAGCAAGCATCCCTTACTGAACTCCCATCCTTAGGCAAGGTAAGGGGCTAATGGCTCTCTATTACAGCTGCTGTACTGAAAATAGCTCTTTTATAACTAAAAATGCAGAATACATAAAACCAAACCCATCATGTGTGTATCTGTTTTGAGTGTCACATTCCATTAGAGATCACAAGGTTTTTTTCAATACAGAGTACAATACAAAGTTTTTTCCCCAGAAAAAAAGAGTATCTATGGAATTTATGTGAAAACACATTTCCTTTACAGATAGCCACACACTGTTTTACTGTTTCAGTACCGTAAACAACTTTTTTTTTTTTTTCCAACATTTCCAGCAGGAAAATACACATAAACAACCTGTACCTCCCAAAAGGTTTATAGTCATCTACCTCTGTTTTTTTCAGCCTACAGGATCTAACATTGGGTGCCACAAAAAAAATTCTGAAAAAAATTTGTGTAATTAACTTCTACTCTAACACACCAAAAACATAGAGAGAAAAACATCTTCAATGATTCTGCACATGGAAAAGAAAAACCAAAAATACCATCATCACACTGCCTTTACAGATTTTACACTGGAAGAACACTTCAGGTGTTCTTTCAGATTCCCTAACACAAATCATCAACTTTCAGTTAACTTTTTCTACAGTCATGCTCCAGCATGTCAGACCTGTGTGACAAGCATGGTTAAGACTTAATAACCTCAAGTTTCCATTAGGGAACACCTCATTTGTACAGAATGCTTACCAAAATATAAAACCCCGCTGCTATGCTAACATATTTTATCACACTGCCTATTGGTCCCCTGCTTCTTTCATAGGCAGATCAGTCATGTCTTTAATTGGCTTTAGGCAGAGATCTGAACCCTTCTGGCTTTACAGAAATGCATTACTGCAAAATCTGTTGTTGGAGATTGTTTAATGGGTGTATTGGGGGCATGGGGGTGTGAGTGTGTGCTTGTTTGGCTGTTTTAGAACAGAAAAAAGCATCTTCAAAATTTTGTAAACTACATATTATTCATGCCAGAAATGGACTGACATAATACTTACAAAAATGCTGATCTTCTTCTCCATTGTAGCTGAAATATTCATTAAGCAGAGAATAAGAGCAGATAACCAAAAATGAAAGAAACCCCTGTTCCCTGATTCAGTCACTGCAGTTTAAGGAACACCTATACAGTTCTTTGTGTCACCACAAATCTACTGGTGACACTTGACACTGGTTATTTTCCATTATAAAGACAAAACTGAAGGACAAAGCAAGGCAGCATTAAACAGATATTTGGGGCTCCAAAATATCCCTGAAATTAGTTTTAAAGCTTATGCTAATGGCTACATGTAAGGCAATACTTGCAGGCACTCATCCCAGCCTTGTTCTGCTTGCATAGAGCAGTGTCAGCTGCAACAAGACATTTAATAAATAGCATCAGCAGCATCAAGCACTGTGTGCAAATACACATACACCTCTGATGCATCATGATACTGTTTGGTCATCACTGCACAGGCTCACAAAGATCTGATAAGCTCAAGCTCATGCAAGGGTTTCTTCTAAATTCAAACTACCTCCAGGAATGTGAGACTTCGGTGTTTGTTTTCTTCCCCTGTTTTTCCCTATTCCTCTCTCCTTGCATAGTGGCTCTTTTTCTTTCTTGCTTCTAGTCTGGAAGTGAGAGGAAAATGATATACACAGAAGTAAGATTAAAGCACAGCTCAGGTCAACAAAGTCCCTCCCTCGATGTCCAAGATTTTCCAAAAGAATGCTGAGAGTAGTCTCTCTCATTAAAACTAAAAGCTCTTTGAAGTTAAGAAAAAAAATACAGAAGGCAAAAATTGCAAACTTTCCTTAAAACTTGGAAATACTTTAGCAGTTTCCCTCATTTCTGTATTTTAATGAAGTAATGGAAAGGTTTAAGAAACAATTATTTAACAGATGCAAGTATCTGAAAACCTAAACCCTGTATGACTGCTTAGTACTTTTCACTAAGAGACTGACATTAGCACAATTGATGTTCTTAGCTCATTTAGTTAACCAGCACTAAGACATTTAGAAAAAAATAATTAGACATCTGCAGTGAATTAAGCAAAGCATTATTTAAATACACAAGAAATCTGTCAGTTATCACCAGAAATTAATTTTACTTGTTTAAAATAGCAGAAAGCTCTACAATGATTTGCAGTGTACTAACCGCTTGGATATGCTTTCACAGTATCTTTACAGCAGCTGGCATAAGCCAAACTCAGACATTCTCTCTTGCCAGTTTTTCTGACAATATTTAACAAGACAATGGATTTGACATTTTCTTACGCACCCTGCTAAGTTTTTCTCCCTATGCTTTATTATATGTTTCCAAGGCCAGATCTATGATGTCCCTGACCATCACATTATCATGATTGCCACCAGCAGTTTTGGGACTGGAGTGAAATAAAGCAATGCCACTAGTTTTCACAGATGCTGAAGAACTCTGAGATGCAGCCACAGGGCACTTCAAAGTACAAATGAGATTATATGACACTATCAATTGTGGAAATCGATTCAGAAACCATTTTCTTAGAAGTTCTTGAGACAGTATCTTGAACAGCCTAAGAGAAGAGTCTTCATCAACCTCTCCTTGTTCCCCCTTCCAACAGGATTTCAGATATTGAAGCTAGCCAGCACCATTTTGACAATTTGCCTTCACTTTCTAATGTATTTGACAACATTTCATGTGGAAATTCCTGAACAAACACAATACCTTCCAATTAAGTCACATCTTTTGAAAAGACTGTAAATCCTAAATTATATGGAGAAAAAAGCTTACAAGCACATAAACAGGTGTTCAGCAGATCTGTTTCAACAGCAAATTGCCTTAATTACTAAGCACTGTGCTTTGCTTCCAGTCTAAATTAGTCTTGCTTTTGTAACTTGTGATGCTTTTTGGGATTGAAGAGTGCTCTCTTAGTAGCCTAAGTGCGGTAGAGTATCCTAACCATGCAGGATTTGCAATATTCACAAAAAAGGAATCAGGAATGCCTGAAAAATGTAAGATGGAGGCATTTTGTCTATATCCTGTGTCTCCACCCAGAAAAACTTAAAATTTGTGTCTTTTAACACATTATTTATACATACATAAAAGAAATAATGCTGGACATTCTGAAAGTAGGAAGAACCAGTGAATAATTAAAAGAAGGGAAAATAATTTCTTCTGTACACAAGATGTCTTCAACATTGTTTCATTGTTCATTGTTATGTATTTCTAATTCTCTCCTGTGAGTACACAATTGACAGTTATTTAAAGGAGACCTAAGTATACATTATGTTACCATTTAACTTCTCCTTTCTTTACTATAGTCTTCTTTACTATACAGAACAGTAATTTACAAAGCAGAAAATCAGTCTGACTTGAATGCTCCAGGAGCCTACTAATACAGTTCTAAAGAGGGCTCAGAACCAATCAAACTTGTAAAGGGATTACTTGGAAAAAGTGCAACACATTTCCAATTTCATCAAACACCAAGACTGATAGTTGATTCAGACAATGTTTTGTCCTGTGCTTTACCATCTTCTGAAGTAATATAAGGAAACAAGCCTCCACGTTTTAAAACCAGAAAAATTGAAAATTGATTACTATAAAACCCCCACAATTTCACAAGATCTTTAATCAGACCATATACACTGCTAAACATAAAAGATGTATAAAAAATGTTGTCTGACATCTAAATCTATTAGTTAACCAACGGAGTGCAAATGACAGGAGACTATAACCAAAGTCTATCACCAGTGACGCAAATTGGCATTACCTGCTGAAGTTTTGACAGCCCACACTCAAGACTGGGTACCTGGTAGCAATCTGAAGACAAGAAAGGCTTGAAGTCAACAAGAGGGGCATAAGCATCATGCCACACAAGGGGAATATACAGAAAGAATGAGGGTGAGAAGGGAAGTAAAGACAGATCTGCAGGAGAAATTGAAAAAACAAAATGTTTTCTATTCTCAGCCAAGCAGAGAAATTACATTCAGGGGAAGGGGAAAGCAGTGCAGGAGAACAACAACAATAAGTGAACCTGGAAATATGTTTCAAAGCATTCAGAAGAATTCATTAACTTCTTCACAGAAAACAGAGTAGGAGATAAAGAAATGCAGACTCTCCTTTGTGAGATGAGGTGACAGGTGTATTGATTTTAGAACATAGCTGGGCGTGAATCTCTTCCTTTTTAAACTTTGCATCTTTAAATTATGAAATGGAAAATTTTTCATTTTCTCAGTGTGTAGACAGTAGAGACATTCTAAACAGAGCAGCAGCATAATTTCTGTATACAAAATAGTATATTTAATGTTGATTCCTATACATTTCTCTCTTAAAATTTTGACATGCTGTTAGTTGTATCTTAATAGATTTAACATGTAATCTCTTCATATCATACAAGGCATGATATGCATAAGGAAAATTATACCAAGCGGTATTTAGCAGTTAATAAAAGTCTTTAGTTCTACACGATTTACCTTTATTAGTCAAATCTGAGTCTCATCAAAGGATGCAAATTAATATGACTGACAGTTTTTATTTTCCACATCACAGTTCTGATGAATTTTAACTACATTCTTCACTTTAAACTCTAGTGAGTTTTTCTTCCAAAAATTAAAACAAATAGTGGGCTACTAGAAGGAAAGATGTAAATGTGGCTCCCAATAAAATACATTTACAGAAACAAGTTATGGAAAAAGTGTAAGCCATAACAAAGGAGAAAAGAGGGACTGAGAGCTGCCAAGGTATGAGCCTGAAGAATCCCTCAGAAACAGCCCACAAAACAAGCTATGCTCAAGATATTTTGTTGATGTAACCAAACTTTGCAGTGAGTTTGAAATTAGAAGGTTGCAGGGAACACGATTGCCTATTGTCATCCCAAAACAAAAGGACAAAACAATACAACATTTCCATGGTCATGTGAGAGGAAATGATCAGCAATATATGAGAAAGATACCTGACAACTGCAAAACAGCTGTCCCAGTCTACAACAGACATGATAGGATCTAATACAGAAAATATTTCATAAAGTTACTAATTAAAAAAAAAAGGTCTTATCAAGCCACTAATGAAAGTCCTTTAAAATTCAAATGAAAATCTTTTCTTCTTGCCTGAGCCAAAGCTTCTCCCTCTCTGTAGCCCCCTTAAATGCAGGGTCAACCTTCAAGGTTACATGAAATGCTGAGATCATTGTGCAACTCTCAAGCACAGTAGTCTCTCACTTTTTGCTGCAGACCTATCACAAAATATCTAGGCTATAAATAAAAGAACATACAGAATGGCCACAACCTGTGAGAAGATCAAATTCAGATGAACTGCAACTATGAAACCTCCAAGGCGAACAAAGTTTCTTCTGTTTGGATATAACTGACTGAGGCCGGCAGCCAAAATAAGCAAATAGTCTATGCTTTTACAGTAAATTACGTAATTTCACATTTGTAGATCCTATTACCAGATGACATAATATTTTTGAGTTAATGCCTGAAACTTCTGGCTGAAATCTACTATTGTGAGCTTACTGTCAAAAGTCTAGATAGCTGTCCTGAAGTCTAACTGCCCTGGAATCTTACACTGTGTTTTACAGTGTACCAGCAAATGCCCAGGCCATTATAAAATGGTAAATATAGTCATACAAAGGCCCCTTTTTACTCAGAAAGTTAAGTATTAGAGTCAGGTATATGCTACCTAGGAAATAAAAATAAATAAACCACCATAAGCACAGTACTTGCTACATACGCTAGTTGGGAGATGACAGAAAAACACCTGCTTTTTAAAAATAAACTGCAGTATAATTACAACAAAATAGGACTATACTAACAAAATGTATGGAATATATTAATCAGATGGTATCTCACTAGGAAAGTGTGAATCAAAAGATAACCTTCAGTCATCATATGAGCAGACTACCAGGGGTCACATAAAGTGATCACAAGAACAAACTCTAACACAGTAGCCACTAAAAGGTTCAGTATTCACTGTGAGTCACAGAAATTAAACATAACATAAACTCTCACCAGTGGCTGTAAAGAAGGGTTCATAACTGACTGAATTCAGAAAACTGTAATATGGGGCTATTTGCGTCTACATATTTAAAAGGATACAACTGACTCATTTAAAAAGTATATTTTTATAAGTTTTTGCCTTTGACTTGACTCTTACAAATGGAGGTGGAGAAGACTAAAATTTCTGACAGCTTAAAATGAGAAAAGATTGGAAGAACTGAAAAAGTAATGATGAGAAAATAAGAGACAAAGACAAACAAATAAAACATTAAGAAGCAGCTAGCAAGAGCATATGATACTACTTAGCCAGATTAATGTTTATTGCAGGTTATGTAAACATCTGTGAATAATATAAACCCATACATATTACAATAAAGAAGGCCTTAAGCTTGTATACAAGAAAGTCTCCACAAAAAAAAAAACAACAAAAAACCAAAACCGAAGGACATCAAAATAAACAGGATCATTAAAAACATATTCTGGAAAGGAGTGAAAGCACTGTCCAATTACTCAGCTTATTTCAATTTCAAGGCAGTTTGCAAGATTGAAGGCAAATCTATCGTTCTTCGTAGATATCATTCACTGTTTATAAACAGAACAAGAGTATTTAGGGCAACATCTGCCTGAATTTACCACCAAATGTCCCTTCTAGCCCTAATTTGTAAATAAATCTCCTTAGGTTTAAAAATTAAGATAATTGACCTCTTCCAGATCTAAATTTTAATGGTTTCAGTATCCAACAAGTATAAATGCATAAATGTATTTTAGCACACTCTTCAAAGTATTTTGTTTCCTTTTCAGAATTTGTGTCAATCAATAAACAAATATTGAATTCCCCCCGCTCAATTCTTACTTTACTTTTCTGCACTGATTACTTTTTAGTCCTATTAAAAAACCATCACTAGTAGTTTGACTCTTTCATCCAGATTTGCTTCAACGTAATCTAATCTTTGTGTAATCTTTCTCTGTGTTGGTTAGATTTCAGACTCTAAAAGACTATGCTATATTCTAACATTTTAGCTTCCTAACCTTTAGACCTTACCACACAGTTCCAGTCTACTAAAAGTGTTTAATTATAACAATATAGCTAATGTGCTAAGAAGGCAGAGAAAGAGCTAAAGATTTTATGGTAGTATCATTACACACCAGAATTTTAAATATCAAAGGATGAAAAAAAATGCACATAATCACTTTTTTATATTACTCCTTTTCCAGGAACTAGAGCTCCCAGAATACTAAATATATAAACATACATAATGGCCTTTTGCAATTACAGTACTTTAGCCATAAGATTACAATACAATTCAATTTTTGTATGTATACATACACACATATATATGTATATACACATACACTATAAATAGCATCACTGTAGGAGGAACCAGATTGATTCTGCTGTTCATTTTTGTCAAATCCATGGATAATCACATCTGCTTTGCTATCAAATGCACAGGATGAACACAATAACAACCAAATACAAAAATCAATTACTTTAGAAGTAGATGATCTAGGCAAACAGCAGTTTCATAAAAACAGAAATCACTCAAAATCTCAGACATATATACTTCCCCTATATAACTCCCTATGCAACAGATAAGCAGCAGCTTATCCCAGGTGTTTTTCATTTCTCCACTCAGAGGTACCATCAAGTAGTCAGTTTCAGAGCTTCGAGCAGAAATTCACACAGATCACTGAAGTGATTTAAAGAGCATATAACATCCTCTGACCCTACACACTCTATATCTGTGACATTAACTACACCTGCCAACTATATGTCTCAGGATAGGATCTGCTTAGTTAGACTCCCGTAATCCTACTGTTACTCTGCTTTTTCAAGCATCTGCCATTCACCGTTTTATTCATCCTGTAGGAATGACCAGCAGGTGCATTCTGCAGATCCTGACAGTAAATGACAACACGCTCAAACAACACATGGCTGGAGATGAAAGTGCTGCCTGTTTCAGTATGCTTTTTACAGGATTCTAAGAAAAAAAAAAAAGAAAAAAAAAAGAAAAAAAAAAAAAAGAAAAAAAAGGAAGTTTCAACTAAAGGAGCCAAAGTAACAAACTAGAAAAATGAAGTTTCACTCTGCCATCCAGAAGAGACAAAGATCTTCCAGTGCAAAGCAGAGGTCCAAATCTTTAAAAGCAGAGAGCTCAATAAATCAGGTTGCACTTATCAACAATTAACTTGAGATATTAAAAACACCTTCAAAGTATCATAAAAATAGGCTTACGGAGAGCCTTATAGATAGTAATGAGCTCTGATAGGATTATTAACAATGATGTTGATGGAGAAAGTCATAACAATACCCATCCCAAAGCCAGTAGTATGGTGATATCTGCAAACGTATTTACTTGAAGAATGCATGAATCCCTCTAAATCAATTTATAATCTGTATTGTGGAGAAACAAGTTGATCAGTTTTTAAGCACAGAATAAAACATATCTTCATAAACAGAAAAGGATTTCCTTTCTCCCACATAAAAGCTGAACAAACTTGCATTGTGCTGTAAAAAACCCACACAAAACCGAAAAACACCTAAAAGAAAATTCCACACAGCTTGCAGTCTTCTTTCCACCATAAAATCATAGTGTGTTGGCTCCGAAGCTGGAATCTTACACAACATAGTAGAGTCAGTCTTCTGAGATGATGCAATGTCTTGTGTCTCAGTGTTGGTGGCAGAGGGCTGTGCTGTGCAATGCGCCTGTGGTGCCTGTTCTGGCAGCTCCAACCACCTCCAGCAGATCCACAGCTGCTGGTGACTCTGTGAAAGGACAGGCAAAACCACGGGACAAAAAGAGGTAACCAAACAGTTTAGAAGCAGCAGGGAGAGCATGAAGGCCAGAGAAGGAGGTGTCTTAATTGGCAGCAAATGAAATTAATTTCCCCCAAGCTGAGTTTACTTTGTTCGCTATGACAACTGGTAAGTGATCTCACACTCTTGGTCTTTTCTCCCCCAGTCACTGATGGAGCGGCGTGAGCAAGCAGCTGGGTGGGATTCTGTCCTTAGCCAAGGCTAACCCACTACACTTTGTCAAATGCTAACAAACATGGTTCTGGTTTTACAAGAGCAACTACCAGAACAATAGTGTCCAAACACATTTTCAGCACGAAAAGCTTCTACATTCCAGACACAACAACATATTTCATCACAAAGGCTGTTCATGACACAATTTTCTACTTTTGTCTGTAGACAGCTGCCAGAACACTGAGCCAGTTAGCTGGACTAACTGGGTAAGCCTGACTCTAAAACTGCTTATTGCACTAGCACAACATTTATTCTGAACATACTAGGTTTACTAAGCTCAGTAAGGTTGTAGTCAACAGCTATATCTGAGTAAAGATTTAAATTTCTCCTGCTGTAATTAAACCAAAGTGCAATCCACAGAGTACCTGGTTGAAACAATAGGCTTAGTGAACAAATGAAGATGCAACACCCATTTCAGATGCAAGAAAAAATTTAATCTAAGTTAGTAAAAAAAACTTAACTGATACATGCAGTCTGTACCTCTTCCAATATACCTTGAGTGATGGCTGACTTCCTCATCTTGAAAATATGCAAATCTATAGAGCATTCGAACACAGAAATCATCAACAAAAAAAGGGATGGATAAAAAGTGAACAGGTAATTCTTAATGCTGTAAAAAACAGATTTTTCACTCAGCCACTCAGCTGTGGAAGTATTGATATTTTAACATGTCAAAAACAGATGAAAGCAAAAATCCTTTAATAGTTATTTGCATTCAGTGCTCTAGACCCAGTAAAGCAACTGGTGCCCATCAACAGTCTTTTTAAAAACTCAGAAAACCCAAACCCAAACCATCCTTAAAACATGCCCTACTCTTGCCCTTCCAACACAGGGTAGCTGTAGAGTATAGAGTAGCTGACTATAGAGTATGTGATGATATCAAGAAGAAATGTAGATTTTGGGAGCAGTGAGGTGTACACAGAATTAATACTATTTTTTTAATATATTTGAAAATACTGCTTTTTCTCAAGAGAGCAGCTATGTCCAAAAATCAGATTTCATGTTTATTCTCAAGATGTTTTCTACATCAGAAAGCATTAATAAAGTCACTTAGGCCAGTGGGAACAGAATGATGACAATGACCTTTGCATCTGTTGAAAACCAAAAGCTCTAACAAGAATTCAAATGGGAAGAATAGTAGACATTAACTAAAGCAGAGGATGAAGAAATGGGAGAGGTTACATGGACATGGCATCAAAAGGAGAAAAAAATACCAATATGTCACATGGGTTCTATTCAACATCACGATTCTTTCTCACTACTAAAACTCAGTGTTTAATCTTTTCATAGAGTGGTAAGGGAAAAAGAAGGCAACAAGCAGTTTGGTGATCTAGGTGTAATCAATTACTCTGCATAATACTGATCATACTGTTTTCCAACAAATCTTTCAAAAGCCTAAATGAGAGAGAGTAGAAAATAATTTTTACCAAAACCACCATCAAAAATCTTACTTGAGGTGCAATACTCAAATCTAACACTTTTCACTACTTGAGAAAAGACCAATGAGAAACATGCTGTTGGATGCAAAACGATATTCCTTGTCTCCACAGTGGATTGGGTATTACTATTAAAATGTAGCATGAGAGAGGCAGGGAGAAAAAAGTCAGGAAAGGGAACTTGGATTAATACTGAAATAGACTTTCTAATGAGGTTATGGGATATCCCTAATAGGAGGTTTCTAAAAAGAAATTAAGCAAAAAATTTATCTGGAATAATATAGGAATTGATCCTCAAAACATTAACTAAGTGATCTTTTGGGGTTTGCACAGACCTGATTCTTCCAAGCGTTAATGTGGAGACCTTTCTTATCAAGGCTGATAGCAGTCAATATTTAGGTGATCAACTTCCTCATGGAAGAGATAATACATATAAAGAATCCTGTTTATTTATGTAGGAAATAGGCAAAAGTTGTTTGGTTTTTGTTTTGTTGGTTTTTTTTAATAGCCAATTCACAGCCTAAATTGGCGTTGTTTTTACACACGCAGCTTTCAGAAGACAGACCACATGTTGTAATGCTGATCATCATGTTTAGATATAGGTAAAGGGATCAAAGGATCTAAAAAAACCATTCTGAAACATACTCTGTTTGGTGACCTTGAATGTTATCTTCAGGTGTGGACATAAAGGAAGCTACCAACTATATACAGATGTTGGGGAAAACACAAACATGCTGGAAACACAGTCTAGTTGAAGAAAACAGAAACTATGAAGAGAAGAATGAGTGAAAAATAAGAAGCAACCTTCCAGCATTCAAGAAAGCCACTGTGAGGAATGTGGCTATGAAGTTTTCCTCGTATTTACTAGGCCTCGAGAGAAAGACTATAAGGAATGGGATTCAATCTAGAGCAAGGCTATTTTGCTTGAACATTAGAAACAGGCCTTTCAACCATGCATACAGTGGAAATACTATATGATGTCATAAAATAGGATATGCTAAGACTTCTATCCAGGAGACTTTAAAAGAACATATTTTCACAATTTCACAATTTTCTTAAATTTACAGAAGAGGTGGTCTAAGTAGACTTAAGAAGGCCTCAGTGAACTGAATCCTTTAAGGTCAGATAACCTTCATACAGTTGTATTTCTGTCACTTAAATTCACCCATTTACAATTTATGTACCCATAGTAAAAGGAAAAAACAGAAAATAAATGTATTTTAAGAGGGAACTAGGTTAAAATATCATCATTTTTAAAATGTCTAAGGGCTCATCACATAATCATTTATATATAGAAATGCCAACTTTTATACAGATACAGTTTAATAAAAACTTCTGAATTTTAAGTAACAACAACAACAAGCAAGGCAAACCAAAACAAAAAAGATGATCAAACCAAACCAAACCCAACCCCCTCAACTGTGTGAATAAGTGGTAAAAACCTGTTAGTGTCTGGAAAAATACCATATCCCTTCTGAAGGACTTCCAGTAACCTTGGAGTTTTTTAAACTGCTCAAATCCAAGTCAGCAATAAAAAACTGGTACTAACTCAAAGGCTGTATTTGTTTGACTCTAAAATACAAAGATAGGTTAAAAAAAATCATGGTTTCCCAGAGGAGTGCCTTTCATGTATTAAGTTCTGTATCTACTCTTGAAGTAATCAAAGCTTTTACGCATCAGCCAGAACAAAGTCTCTCTCTCTCTTAAATTTGTCCTCCTGAAGACCACTACAAAACTCTTGTTCAGAGGCACAAAACTTTGTTTTCTAACTCCCATTGCTTTTTTGGTCCTGTTTACTGACTCTTTTGCAAAGGGGAGAAATCCAAAGTTTCTTCTTTAAAATGATCCCAAGGACAGACAACGTGTGGCAGTTCATCATAACCAAATGGTAAAAGGTCTGTAATACCACATCACCCACAAGAGCTCAAGCTCTCCAGCATGTGAGCAGCAGCCATACAATCCAATGCATCCTGCCACTAAGACATGAGTGGTCTAAGGTGAACCAATATGATATCAAGGGCAAGCAGCAGCCTTCTAGGTGTTCAGATAACACCCATCAGAACTGCTCTTGAAGCTCATGTTCAGAGAGGACTATTAAATTAAGGGGGCTTAAGGGGGCGTAGGAGAGGTGGGAAAAGTCCGCTTCAGCAGGGATACCTGGAAATCACACTTATGAACTCACCACTATAATCTACCCATTTCACCAATTTTTCCACTCTTCTCAGGTGCTACTGCCACTCTCATTCAGGGTTCATAATGACACACTATTCTGAGTTTCTTTCATTCAGTTCTTTTATAAACAGATTGTCAGTGAATAAAAGTTTCAGCCATTTTATCCACATTTTTCAGGGTGATGTAAAAATGCCACAATGTGACTGTCATCATGCAACACAGAGCACTCAGATTGTACAAAAAAGAGCCTTCATGCACTTTGGTGGTTCCAAATCAGAGACCAATAATTGCAGGTAAGGTCTGGACATTATAATAGGTACTCTAGTAAAACATTCAGCTCAGGGAGGTAGAATCTGGATTTATAACTAACCAATATGTTTACTCTGCTGGCATGGTTATTGTTGGAGGGCACATTTCTTGGCTCATTCACCTGACACAGGAATGAATTCAGACACATTATACACATTGCACTTTATTAAAAAAAACAGATGCTTTCTGTGAAAGTCAATTTTGACAGTTTGGTGGAAGTGCTAAAAATACTAGCAGGAATTCAGCCCATCCAAACACATTTCTCTTTAACAGAGGCTATTGAAACTGAATTTCACTACAACCAAAATAAACCTTCAGAAAGAAACTTCCACTTAATTCAACTTAAACCCCTTTAATTATGAATACTAATAGGCCTCATATTTCTTACTGTCTCATCATTTCAGCACATTCGGAATGTATACAAACATTGAACTTTGACAGCAAATCAGGTCTGCACTGTTCAAGTAGAAGTCACAGATACAGAAAAGGCCACTACTACAAGGAAACCAGAGCTTTCTTTAGGTTTTAGAGAAACTTTGTGAAACAGCATTAATAGATTTTGAAGTATTGCCATATTTTTCTAATGCAGTATTGTTTGAACAGCATTTAAATAGCATTTTGCCACCTCTGTTTTGTGAGTTTAGACAAATTTATAAAAGTCTATATAGATCCCACTCATGGGCACAGTGCTTTACATAGGCATTCATCAAATATTTTCGGAAAACACGATTACTCTAAATTAGATGACGTTTCAGTCATCTGTTAAAAGGCTGTCCATGGAACAGTGTAATGCAAGAGCCTTAAGAGGTCCCACAGAAGTGGGACTAGAAGCTGGTACAGGAAAGCCTGTCTCTGTGAAGACCCTGCTCCAGCAATCCGCAGGCTGAAATGGAGGGGGCAGAACCAGAAGCAATTACAAGAAAGAGTATGGGCTTGTAACACCACCAGCATCTAACTCCTTAACATCTTGACCAAACAGACCTCAAGACAGATTATAACTTGTACAGTTGGTAGAACAGGAGTGGAAGGAATCAAAAAAGCATCTCTGAAAGACAAACATTTGAATTGTCTAAACCAAGAACCTAGTTAGCCTCCTTCCCTAAATCACCTTCAAAAATATGGAGGTCTCTTTTTCCACCCAGTGTAGTATGAGTCCAAGATGAGCTGATGAGGCTGATGCACAGCAAGCCAATATGCAGACTCACAAGTATGTGACCATAAAATTCCCACTTGTAACTTTCCATCTTTGAAGATGTTCTCCTTTGCTATTAAACCTATTCTTCAAAACTTTTGTAAGCAAAAAAGGAGCATAAACCACTGTTCAAAAGCGCTCACCTAAACGATCACCCTACTTAAAATTTGTTCTACTCCATTAATCATCCTGATTTATTTGGCCCTCCAGTATTATCTCACTTTTAAACTTTCCTGATAAGACACAGAAGCAGACAAATAGCACTTTGATTACCAATAGGTAGTTTGCAGGTAATAGTTAAAGATACCATATTTAAATGTCATCCCTTGAAAGAAAAAATCTATGATAAATACCTCAAATATTGAGAGCAATTAAATATTGATACAAAAATTAGTTGAAATGGAAAGCTATTAATCTAGATTAGATTCTCAAGGTCTCATGTGAAGACAAAAAATTATGCTGGAACTGATCACAGGTAAATATCATGGCCCAATACTGTTTGAGGTACTACTGCTTCAGTGAAAGATATTAGGAAGATGGTGCAGGAAAAAATATTACAAAGAGCAGCTGAGACACCAGATTTTATGTGTCCTAGGAACATTTTTTTTTTTTGCTTTTATAGAACAGGAAATTAAACACACCAATGAATCAGATAAAACTGAGAACTACTGGGATAAAATAGGTATAAAAAGAGTGTTTTAAAAGAGTGTTTTATTTGCTGTGTTCCATTTTGCATCACTAATAGACAGAATTGTTATTGTTCTCTGTAGAACTCAACATGCAAAATACAAAAGATTCATGGTTTCTTTAAAAATTGAGTATTTTAATATGAGAGATGGTATTCAAGGAAGGGCTACTGTCAACCAGTCTGATTCTAGTATGTTCTGCTGAAGAAAGGAAGAAATAAGACTATGCAGAGTGTATTGCTGCAGTGAAAACTCTTCCCAGCACATATTTTCAACCTTCCTCACAGCCTTTTCCCCCACCCCCATTTACAGCAAAACATTTAAATATGCTATTAATAAACTCGCAGTGAATCTTTAGGAGTTCCACCCAAACTCACTAAGCCTGAAATGTAGCTTTCACTTGGGGCAATTTTGGTGAGGCTGTAACTACTGCGTTGTCTCAGAATCATTTTGCAAGCAATTGTTCCCTGAACTTTGGGAGGAATGAATTTAAAAAAAAAAATAATCCTTTGAACTTTATTTGGTAGCTCTGTGTTTCTTCAAATACTTCTATGAGCTGCAGAGTGAACTTGCTTGACCTGAGTGCAAAAATAGCAGTTCCCACTTTCCACATGTAGGATCAAACAAAGTTAAAATGAAATGAATGATCATTGCTCTGAAGTCACCACTAATTTCACACAAGGCAACAATTTGTTTTAAGGATGAACAGCTCCCACTAGGATCAATGAATAAAAGAGCTACTTAGCAAAAGATAATTAGGAAATGTGCTCAGCTTAGGTAAGAGTGAGAACTGGTCAAACTCTGGATAGGCTGTTTGGTCATAAAAAACTGTTCCTAACTCTTTATTACCTACAACAGGATTGCTTCCTCCTCTTAGAACATTGGTCTTCTATGTGCATTAATATAAAGGCTCATTGGTCCTCTGTGTGCATTAATATAGTGAAAGCTGAGGGTATTTTTTCCTTCTTTTTCATTCTGTTCAGCATACAAATCTCTCTAATCTAGCAAGAAAGGTATCTGCAACTGTATCTCATGCAAGAACTTGCCAAAGGAGAACTACACACATAGTGAATATACAGAACATAACCCATTTTCTGTTTCCTGCCATGCTGAATATTGGTCTGCAGAGAAGCTTTACATTAGGCAGAAAACAGGCAAGCAGAGGGAAACAATTTGTGTCACACTCTCCTGCTGATAAACTCCAGGGGTTTTTTTCTTTTGGTTTTGTTTGTTCATTTTCTCTCTGCTGAATGTCTTGCAGAGAAGTGCTTCCACGGGTTTGGCATTTCAGTTCAAAATCTTTTCAAGTCTTCCTTCTGGAGGACGAGTTTGTTAGGGGTTTTGTTTTGTTTTGTTATGAAAGAACATCTCTAGTGAACCACTGGGACCTTGCAGCTTAATTTTGCCTTAACAAAATTGGTTTTGAGCTAAAGCAGAAGCTGCCAGCAAGTAATAGATCCTCCTAAAGCAGGTCAGTGTTCCTTTTAATGCCAGTCTCTTTCCCACACTATGAGCCACCACTGTGCAGCCACAAAATTCAGGTTTTACTCCAAAAGTCTGTCCAAGCACACCCAGACAGACAGACACTTGCCCCCTCCTCACAACACCACCAGACTTTCAGAATATTCTCCTATTTTCTTTGTTTTATTCCTGGCAATTATCTTCTCATAGTGTGATCATACACCCCAGAATATCTATATACACCCTTTTCCAGATCATTATGGTTTTTTTCCAGTTACATTTTCAAAGCAGTTGTTCTAATAAAGTTTGTTGCTTTATTGGTTATTCAGCATCAATTTGCTTTAACCCACCCCAAAGGGTGTGTGAACAATGAACCAACCTGAGAGGCAGGTGACAAGATTTAACTTAAATGTAACTTACTTCTTTGAAATAAACAGAGCACATGATACCACCTTGATATGTCACCAGAATTCCACAGCATGGTATCACAAAAATTTGAGTGTGGGGGAAAAAACCCTCTACACAATCCCAAAAAATCAGCTAAATGAAAAAAAAGTGCTTCTATGTCAAGAATATAAGTCCCCAGGCATTCCTGGTTGCCTTCTAAGTTACAATAGTATATTTGGGAAATTAGAAATATTTTTTGTGGATGAAGAATAACAGGAATATACATAGATGTAAAGTAATGTTTAGTGCTGAAATTTTGAGTAGATATATTAGTTACTTATTTTTTCCCCAGTAAAAATTAACTCTAAATACCAAAATCTACAGATTGCTGCACTTGTTATTAAACAGATTAACAGGACTTATTCATGAGAATGACAATTAAAAAAACCCCCAATTTTAATTTCCAGTCCACAGTCCTGTTACTCAAGGAGCTGCACTCTCTAGATGCTAGTCTCTAGATGCTGAGGTAGGCAGAGAGAGTCACACTTCTCTGGCCTGCTGCTACTTGGCTTCTGCATAGCTGAAGGAGTAGGCTCGGTGCTGTGGTCAAGACACTGAAGCAATTCTGCTGACAGCTCTCTGGTTCTGCACCACAGCTACACTGCCTGCTGTTGATATGCTTTGCTTCTGGCTGCAGCATTACACCAGCTAAAATCCAGACAGGTGTCTTAGCAGGCAAGCTCACACTATGGAGCCACTAAGCATAACCTATCTCCTTTTTTTCAAGCTTTCAGTCAGCTGCAGGAAAAGCCTGAGGCAATGGCATAGCTGAAAATTACTCAACATAAAGCTCTGTATTTGCTGTGTGTGTATACTGCCCAATATATTATACTAAGAATTTTTCAGACCTAAAAAATAATATGCCATGATTTGGCATAGTAGTTATATTAAGCCAGTAAGGCAATGATGCAATGGGTAGCTGTGACTGGAAGACTCACTTCAAAAGCTCACCCTTTCCACAATTAAAATGCTGACTCGAGGGGAACGGGGGTATGCTTTTAAATACTAAGTATCAGTGGTTTGTTGTTAATTATAGACATGTAATCAAGATTTTTGACCACATAAAGGCTTTTCCTGTTAAGGAAGCTTCCCAGTGTGACCATTGACAATGCTCTTGGCAGTCACAGTCCCAGTGTCAGAGACTGTCACAGTTGGGACTGCAGCCCCTCTGCAAGCAGGGGCTGCACT
>VZUI01083080.1:0-33816 GCA_013401135.1 Cettia cetti
GGCTGCGCTCGGGCTCCCCCTCGCGCTCGGCCCCCCGCCCCGCTCCGCTCCGGCCCCGCGGCGACCGCGTCGGCCCCGGGACCCCGCGACCCCGGGACCTCCGCCCGCTCCGGCCTCTCGGCCCGCTCACGCCCACCGTCGGCTGAGGCTGCTCGGCCCCGGCCGCCATCCCCGCCCCGCGACTCGTGACGGGCGGGCCGGGGAGCCCCGAGAACGCGGGAGCCTCTGCAGGGACCGACCGGGATGTCACTGACCCCAAGGTCGGTGGGGATGGCACGGAAACAGCTCCAAGCAGGGTACCGGCAGTAGGGGTGCAGAGCAGCGTCCTGGGGCTGAGGATGCTGAGCAGGTTCCTGGCACTGGGGGAACAGAGCACAGTCCTGCTGCAAGGGTTACAGAGAAAGCTCCTGGCACTGGGGATACAAAGCAGAGTCCCAGGGCTGAGGCATCCCAGAGTGAGGTCCTGGTGCTAGGGGTATGGAACAGGACCCCAGCACTGGGGGTACTGAGTCCAAAGACAAATCGTGTGTGCACAGCTCTGTGTCTGTGACTGCTGTGAAAGCCCAGAACATAGGAAGCAAATCTGGCTGAAATTATGTCATCAACATAATCCAAACTTGATCGGTTTTGTGCTGGCACTAGCAGCTTGTCCCAAGCAAAACACCAGAGAAGTGCTCTCTGGTGAATACCATTGGGGAAGGAGTGTCCCAAGGAGGTCACAGTCCTTGTCATGAATCCAGGCTTTCCACTGAGGAATCACATTCCAGAGACAAAGGGTCCAGACATGCTGGCCAGCAAGACATGGCACATTGGGATGGCCGTGGACACCCGCTGCTCCTATTCAGGCCTCCTGAGCCCAGAGAGCTTTGGCACCAGAGGGAGATCCCCACTGGCAGCTAGGCTGGGCTGGAAGTCCCAGCACAGGGAGGAAGCAGGAGGAATGGGAATGAGGAGGTGCCTGTGGAGAAGAGACAAGCAGGATGAAAATGAGACTCAGGGGAGGATGGAAAGGTGCTGTGTGACAGAATGGGAAATAGAGGGGACAGGAAGAGGTATGTGGCACCAGGCTATGACACTGGGGAAAGCTGGGCTGGCCCATGATGAGGCCAGGTGTCTGTGGGTAAAACCAAGGTGTACTACTGTCTCACTCGGGGATGGGGAGGCGTGGGATTCTTGGAGGGTATTTTGGGGTTTCATAATGCTGTGTCTTCTTCCTCACCTAGGAGAGCCCCCATTTCTGATGAGGAGTCAAAAACAAGCAGCTCCCAGCACTTGGGGTCTCAAGAATTTTGTGTCAGCAGCAGCCTTTCTGAGGTGAGTTCTAGGTCCAAGAGGGCCATTCCCTGATGGAATAGGCCAAGCAGGAGCATATTCCCTAATGAATTCATGGACTCCTTCTTGAGAGGGATGCAGTGAGGCAAAGCTGTGTTTTCCTTTGAGCAGAGCTGTTTGCTGCTTCTGCCTCTGTGTCCGAGGTGGACAGATCCTTCCTGCTTCCCTGGCTGCCACTTGCACAGGTCCCAGGAGCACCTTCTCCCTTCTTGCTGCAGGTGGAGCTCACAGCAGTCAGCGGTGGTGGCAGCAGTACCCAGGGGCTGGATGCTGATGGCAAGGTGGAGGAAAAGCTTGGACCCAAACTGGAGGAGCAGCCACCTGATCCCAACCCAGACCTGGAGTGTGTGGGAAAGACTGTGACAGATGATGCCCTGGGCCCTCTGGCAGGTCAGGGGGATGGCAGAGGGCAGGAGCCAGCAACCCCCAGAGCTGTGGAGCAGGAGAGCAGTGGTGCTGATGCTACCTGGACACCGGCAGATCCTCCCAGCAACAAGCAGGCTGATGCTGCCCCAGCCTGCTCCATGGCTCCAGAGAGTGAGCCTGCTGGGAACGAGAAAGCCCTCTTGAGCACTGCAGCACAAGGGCCAGGTGTGCTGGCAGAAGGGACGCTGTCTGTGGTTGTGTCCAGCTGCAACACTTCTGCCTCCACTCCTGCCACCTTCACATTGAACAGGGTTTGCTTTTCCCAGTCTCAGGCCCCTGCTATGCAAAAGCTGCCCCTGTCCTTCCAGGCTGGGGCTGTGCTGAGCCCGAGCCAGTCACTGGTGTACATCCCCCCGCCCAGCTGTGGGCAGCCCCTCAGCGTGGCTGCACTCCCGGCCACCCTGGGGGTCTCCTCCACACTCACCCTCCCCGTGCTGCCTTCCTACCTGCATGAGCGTTGCCTACCGGGCATTATCGCTTCCCCAGAGCTGCGTTCCTACCCCTACACCTTCTCTGTCACCAGGCCCTTGGCTTCAGATGCCAAAGTGGTGTCTGTGGAGGTGAATCAGCTCAGCTGCCCCCCACCCTCAGGCAGAAGTAGTGCCCAGGCTGTGGCTGAGAACCCTCCCCTCTCCAGCGCTGGCCTGGCCCTGCCCTCCAGCCAGGCTCTGCCAGCAGCACCAGCACCAGGTGGGAGTGCTGCTCCCTCCTCTGGCACCACCATGCAGGCCAGAGCCCCGGCAGCTACTGAGCCACATGCACTGGGGACTGCCACTTCTCTGTCTCCTCTGAAGTCCCCTCCCCAGCTAGAGCGTGAGATGGTCTCATCCCCGGAGTGCAGTGAGATGCCTCTTGATCTCTCCTCCAAGTCCAACCGCCAGAAACTGCCTCCGCCCAGCCAGCGCAAGACCCCCCCCATGCCCATCCTCACCCCCGTGCACACCAGTGGCAAAGCGCTGCTCACCACCGTCCTCTCCAAGTCCCAGCGTGCGACACAGGCCACGGGCAGCAGCGTCACCTCGTGCCTCAGCACCACCCCGCCCTTGGTCATCTTTCCCGAGTTCCTGCGCAACGGTGAGCAGGGTTCCTGGGTGAAGAACACCACACTCATCAGCACCATTCCTGGCACTTATGTCGGTGTTGCCAACCCGGTGCCAGCCTCACTGCTGCTCAGCAAGGATGCCGGCGTGAGCCTCAGCAGGGACCCGCGCCACCTGCCCAAGCAGGAGCCCATCTCCATCATCGACCAGGGTGAGCCCCGCAGTGCCGGTGTTCCCAGTGGGAAGAAAGCCAACCAGGTTGGCACGGAAGGACAGCAGGATCCTGCCAAGGGACTTCTTCATGGCAGAGTTGCTCCAGGAGCTCCTTTGTTTCAGTCCAAGGACATTGCCACCTGGAATCCTGTCCAGGGAAGTGTCTACCCACGATGCCCCGTCAATGGAAAACCTTCCAATCCTCAATTTCTGCCTCTGGGCTGGTCTCCATACCATCAGACCCCACTGCTTTCCATTGGCATCTCCACGGCAGGACAGCTGCCCATGAACCAGAGCAGCCCCTGCAAGCCAGCTGGGGTGGGCGAGCTGCCGGCATTCCCAAGCGTGCAGCCTGCCAAGCCCAGCACAGCCACCCAGAGCCTGCCAGAGGGGCTGCCCCGGCTCCCACCTCAGGAACAGGATGCTGCAGCAAAGAGCAAGAGCTGCCGGGCCTTGCCCAAACCCTATGAGGAACCGGCCAACTCAACACCGCTGGAGGCAGGTCCAGCTCTCCAGACCAGTGCTTTGGATGGGAAAGGGGGGAAGGGGAAGCTGGAAAACGCTCCAAAGAGTCAGGAGTGCACCCAGCCAGAGGCTGACTCCAGTCAGGAGAGCAAGACACAGACTGAGGCTCCCCAGGGGAGCTGTAGCTTCAAACAGTTGGATACAAAACCCAAAAATCAAGTCTTAGCGGCGTATTTGTCACATGACCTGCCAGTGGCTGGGCAGCAGGGCCTGCGGATGGTGCCGGAGGTGCCCACGGATGGCCAGCGCAAGGAGCCGGGCTGCGAGGGCTCCCAGGAGCCGTCGGCCATGGAGCCCCTCCCGTGTATGCAGCAGGTGGATCTGTGCAGGGTCAAGAAGGAGCGAGTGGAGTGTGATGTGTCCTTTCCATCAGTGACCTGCCTGCGGGCTGGGGCTGCTCCCCAGGCCTTCACTGAGGCCAAGCTCAAAGGAACGGGGCAAATCAAGCAGGAGGGTGGCACACGCTGCAAGGCAAAGCGGCATCATGATGGGGACACCAGGCAGGGCCACAAGAGACTGAAGTGCCAAGGCCAGGACAGCGAGGAGTCCCTAAGCAAGTCAGGAAGCCGGAGCGTGCATGGCCGTAAGGTGTGTGGGATGCCCTGGATCAGGGCAAAGGTGGGGCTGGGGGAGAGAAGGGAGCTCTCATGGGGGGACAGCTGAGGGCACAGGGCTTTCTACGTGTGCTCCTGGGCACTGTCTGGTTGGGGGGGAATGTACCTGTGCTGCGGGTTGTCCAAGGCAAAAATGTATCTGAATTGTCAAAAAAGCTGGAAAGCACCAGCGTAATCATTGGAGATGGAGTTTTGTCCATTTTGTGCTGCTCCAGCTCAGTCAGTGGGAAGCTCCAGCTTCAGCCCATCTCCTCCCTTCACAGTGGCAAAAACACCATGACAATCCACATGAGCTTGGCAAGCAGGAAGGCCGGGAAGGCCGAGGTGGCCTGGGTGCCATCAAGGATCGCAACAGCCTCAGGGTAAAGCGTAAGCGTAGGAGGCCAATGAAGACGGAGTGCCCATCTCTGGCTCACCGCAGAGACAGCCACGAGGAAGGTACATTTGGGAATGGCAGTGGGTTCCTGTGAGGTCAGGCTGCCCTAGGGGCCAAACTGCTGCTCTCCTGAAGCCAAATGGCCTCTGGAACTGGGTTGGCATCTGAAATAGAGCTTTGCAGGATGATCAGACTCTCAGAATGGAGGAGGTTTGGAGGAATCTTAAAGCTCATCTTGTTCCACTCTGCTGCCATGAGCAGGGGCGCCTTCTACTAGACCAGGTTGCTCGTAGTCGAGCCTGGTCTTGGATGTTTCCAGGAATGGCGCACCTCTCTTCAGAACCTGTGTCACTGTTTTACCACCCTCATTTTCAAAAACTTCCTCCCTATGGCCACTCTAAACCAACCTCCGTTCATTTAAAGCCATCCTCCTTGGGCAATTGTAGCAGCCCCTACATGGTGACACTGCACTGCCCTTGCCACATCACAGGTCCGTGATCTGTTTTTTCAAGGCTCGGTTTTCCTAACAGGTTACTTGGAGAAGAAGCCCAAGAACAATTTCCGTGATTTCATTCCAGTGGTGCTGAGCAGCCGGACGCGCAGTCAGTCAGGTGAGTTGGCACCCAGGGTCCTGGTGACAGTCCTGGTTGGCCTGGGAGCATTCACTTTTCATGTCACCTTTGTCCCTGCATTTTGTCCTGCTTTGAGGCTTTGCCTTGTGGATCCTCTTGGCTTTTTTTTGTCAGCTAGAAATCCCACTCTTTTGCAGGAAGCATTGCTGGCTCTTCTGCTGGTGTGATGGGAGAGTGTGATGTGAGTGGTCAGGAGATTTTACCATTGCTGGAGGAGGATCAGGAAGAAGAGGCGGAGGAGGAAGAGGAGGAGGAGACATCCTTGAAACATCGAAAGCTGCGCAAATCCCATAGGACACCCCGCTGCCACAGCCGCAGGGATAGGGACAGGTCTGTGTCTGAGAGGGGCAGCTGTCACACAAGGAGGACCCGGGAGCTGCCCTGGAGAGCAGAATCACCCAGGCAACTGTGGGAGCCCAACGAGGAGGAGGAGGATGGCCACATCAAAAGAAAGAAAAGGAGACGGCAGAAAAGTCGGAAATACCAGACAGGGGAATACCTGACTGAGCGGGAGGAGGAGCAAGTGGGATATCCCCACCGGAGGCGGAAATCCAAAGCAGGTACAACCTGGGAAGGGGGTTCTGGTACAAACTGGGGACCACTGTGTGAATTTTTTGTTATGTGCGGAATTTTGGGGGGGGATTTGGTTTTCATTATGTTTTTGTAATGATGAAACTCCCTCCTTTTTGATGACTTGGTGACCACAGCATGGGCTGCTTCAATCAATCAGCTCTTCTTTCTAAAACATTTACAGTAAATTCCAGAGTAGTAAACAGCAATTTATGTGGCTAATTAGACACTAATCTAACCCTTGGATTAAGACAGAGGGCGTGGGAAAACGAGAATGGGACGAGGTAGCACAGTGGAATATTTCTGGACAAGCAGGGCCCCTGGGAGCCATGCTCAGCAATCTGTGCTAATACAGGGAGATGCAGAGCCATCCTGATCCAACTAGGCTGCTCTTTGCTTTGTCTTGCCTCTGTGAGGACCACTTGCAGACTTGCAGCAGAGAGCACAAGGGCAAGAGGATTAGCAAGGGTGCAGTGATGGGTGAACCCCCTCTATGGTTTGTAGGCTTCAGGAGGAACATGCTATGCCTGTCTGTGCCCACCTCTGCTCTGCCACTGCTCCTCTGCCTTCTCCTGCCTCTGCCAGACCCTAAATCCATGATGAGCACATCCCTGGGGGCAGCAGTCTCTGCAGTGCCCTCTCCCTGTGCAGGGACAGTCAAGGCTGTCCAGCGGTGTATGGTGGCTCTGTGTGTGCTGGCACTTGGCTGTGGTTTGTAGCTGTGTTCAGAGTCACACAGGTGACTTTGGGGGAAAGTTGTCATCGGTAGCACTTGTGCCAGCCCTCTTTATGCTTGGGCTGTGCTCTTGAAGGGCATGAAATGGCCACGGCCCCGTTGCCTTCTGCTACATTGGAGTTCAGATTGGCACTGTTCAGGTGCTGCTGAGATGTTGTGGGGAGCAGAGATGGCTGCTGTGCTCCCAGCAGCTGGCATCTACTCCAGCACAGTGTTACACTATCCTACAGCGTCTGGGAGCCTCTGACAGACCAGGAACAAAGTTTCGAGTCAGCTTCCCGGTGTCTTGGCAACTCAGGGGCACTCTCAGGATGCCTCCTGCTCAGAACAGGAGCCTGGAAGGAGCTTTGAGTGCAGTGGCATTCAGGAAGGTTTGCCCAGCGCCTTTACCACATATGTTAGGAGTCTCTGCCTGTCCAGCTTCCTTCAGAGGCTGGTCACTCAGCCCTCAAATAGGGGACCTGCTGTAGTTTGGATTCAGAAGTTACGGCCTGGAGCCACCTCCAGTGGCAGTGGAGTCCTGAAGTTCTCTGTTCTCTTTGCTGTGCAAAGTCCTTTCCTCTGTCTTTTTAACTGATCTCTTACTTATTTCATGGAGTGCCTGTAAGTCTCATACTGCAGGATTGGATGAGCAGGATTCCTCCATTCAGGGAAGACAAGGCTGGATTTCCCTTGAGAATCCTGGTGCTTCCTAACTGGATGCGTGTTATTGGAAACCTAAATGTGCTCTTTAACTTCAGGGAAACATGTGAGATGGCAAGGCAGGGCCTGTTGTGTTTAGGCAGCAAGCACTGAGTGTTCACAGAGAGCTCCTGCTTGTCCTGCCTCTCTAAGACATATCCCAATGAATCCTGCTCCCATCTTTCCTTGGGTGTCCCATGTACATGCTGAGTTCATCCTAGATGTGAGAATCTGTGTGTTCTCTCTGCTTCTCCTTCCAAGTGCCCCTGCCCTTGGGCTGGATTTAGAATCATGGAACCCCAGAAAGGTGTGGGCTGGAAGCTTATCCAGTTTCATCCCCGATGGGCAGGGACACCTTTCACTATCCCAGGGTGTTCCAAGTTCTGTCCAACCTGGCCTTGGACACTCCAGGCTGGTGCAGCCACAGCTTCTCTGATTTCTGTGCAGCTCTGCCCAGAGATGGGCAGTTTGTCTTGCCTGGTGGCAGAGGTCTGGGTGACTTTCAGTGTGGTACCTACAGAAGCTCCTCATTCACATTTCTTCTTTAGATTGCAGGCGCCGGAAGCAGAAGGAGTCTGGGAAGGGCAAAGGCACAGAGTTACAGCTGAGAAGCAGGCTATCCCCATCCCCCCGGAAATCTCAAGGACGCACAGACTTTCGGAATGGCTTCTTCCTAGAGCACTCCAACAGCTCGCCTCTCCAAGAAGAGCTGGAGAAACCATCAGGAAAACGCAAATGTAAAACCAAACACCTGGCAGGGATCTGTGATGAGGGGAAGGTATGGCTTGAACGGATGAGGAGAACATGTGAGGGGATAAGGGGGCTCCCGTGAGTAATGGCCACATGTGCCAAGGAGTTATATTCCTTTCTTTCCCAGGGGAAAGGCTGTTACAACCAACCCAAAATGTGCTCTCTGAAGAAGTCCCAGGACTTGTGGACACTTTGTAAGTCCAATCGGGCCAGCCCAGGGAGTTTCCCTGAGCTGCCCCCGGCCCAGAACGTTCCTCCCGGAGCTCGGCGGCTGATTGTGAACAAGAACGCAGGGGAGACACTCCTGCAGCGAGCAGCTCGCCTGGGCTACAAGGTGAGTCCTGTGCCCTCCTGCCTGTGCCCCTGCTCCCCCGCCTGGGATGGTTGTCACAGCCATGCTCTTGCTGTGCAGGATGTGGTGCTGTACTGCCTGCAGAAGAAGAGCAGTGATGTGAACCACCACGACAATGCAGGGTACACGGCCCTGCATGAGGCCTGCGCGCGCGGCTGGATTGACATCCTGCACATCCTGCTCCAGCACGGTGCCAATGTCAACTGCAGCGCCCAGGATGGCACCAGGTGAGCCAGGGCAGCGCGGGGCAGGGAGCAGGTTGATCATCACTAAATAGATCTTAACCCAAACCAGAGCATTTCCTTAGCGAACTCCCGGTCTCTTTCTGCTTCTGCCCTTGCAGGCCTATCCATGATGCCGTAGCAAATGACAACCTGGAAACCATGTGGCTTCTGCTTTCCTATGGTGCTGATCCCACTCTGGCCACATACTCTGGGCAAACGGCAGTGAAGTTGGCCACCAGCGATGTGATGAAGCACTTCCTCTGTGGTAGGTGCCAGGCCTGGGGTCACAATGCTCCAGACATTCACCTCTGGCAGAATACAGGGCCAAATCTGGGTGTCAAAGGGCCTGAGCAGAAAAAGACTCAGTCTTTAGCTCTGTCCTGTCACACAAGCATGTTTTTACCACTGAAATTTTAATTATAGAATTGTATGAATTTCCTGTATAAGATATAAGTCAGTTTTCAGTTTTCAGTGTGCAAGGAGATGGCTGCACTGTGGTCACACAACTAAAGACAGTGCTCTGCTTGGAGATGCTATTCCACAGTCCCTGGTTCTACTGCTTAACCTAAGGGAACAGACTTTTGTTGCCAAATAATGCTGCCTTCTATGGCAAAAGAGCTCTGGCCAAATGCTGCTGCTGGCAGAAAGGGCCATTTTGGATTCGTATGGCTGCGTTTGGTGCCGTTTGTGTACACACAAGACGGGTGTTGCGGCTTCTCCATAACAGCAAGGAAGGGACAGCCAGAGGTGACTCCCAGACAGAGACAAGACAGAAAATCCCCAGTGTTGAAAAAACTCTGTTTGTCCACTGCCTGTGTGAGCTTCTCCAGGCTCAGCTACTCACATAGGTTTTGAGGATGGTGATTTGGAGCTCAGGACTGGTCTATTAATTTTTCTTTCCAAGCCACTTCACACTGTCTGCTGTTTTCCCTTTTCAGCTCCCAGTTCCTGATTTGGGTCCTGGGGTGATGCCCACACCTGAGCAGGGGCACCCTTCCTGCAGCCGTGGTGTAATGCCCAAGTGGGAAAAGCAGCAGGGGTGAAGCAGAGCCCCCTGGATCTGTGGATGTGCACACCAGGATGATGCTTTGAGCCATTAACCCTCTCAATTTGCCTCTCTAGATTACCTGTCAGATCTGCAGGGCCGCAGTGATGGAGACCCTCGGACAGCGTGGGATTTCTACAGCAGCTCTGTGCTTGGTGAGTGCAGTGCAGGCCAGGTCAGTGGCAGCAGAGCAGGAGGTGATGCTGTGTAAAACACATCATTCCCTCAGATTTGGCCACATCCCTCTCCACTCACCCTTTGGGTAGAGACCTTGCCGTGGTGATACATGCTGGGAGTTGCTTCTGGGAGGGACTTCTTTGGGAAGCTGAATATGTGCATCCCTTTGAGTGTGGGACTGGACTCCAGGTGCTGCTGATGACTCCTGAGGGTCTTTGGTTGTTGATCCCAAGCATGTCATTCTTGTAGCAATTCTTGTTGCTCCTCTGCTAGCCGGTCACCAAGGAAGGTGAAGGACATACTCATTTCCTCAAGGTGTAGAAGTCTTGAACTTCCAGGTTCCCAGAGCTGCCCATCCCTTGTTGATGCTTTGGAGAGGAGATGTTCATCCAGGGGACATCCTGTTCTTACAACACCAGGCATTTTTCCCAGTGAAGGGCTGACTTCTGCCTTTACCATCACTTCCTCAAAACTGGTTACAATGGAAGATGTTCTGGATCTGGCATGGGCACACTGGAGTCCCTCCAGCCTCTTCCAAGTTCAGTGCTCCCAAGCCCTCCATAAGGACTTGGAGCATTTATGCTGGCAGGCTGAGAGGCTACTTGTTGATTGTAGTTGCTCACCTTTGTAACTTCCAACATCATTCTAGAAACAAAGGTAAATCTGATACATTCAGGAAGGTGCTCTTGGCAGAGGACTTGTCCTTGGAGGATCCTGATGTCTTTCCATTCCAGAACAGGAGAAATTCTGCACTCCTGAGAGTGCTGTTTGTAGGCTGCTGTACCTCAGCCCTGCCAAGGGAACAGTTCAAACCTCAGCCTCTTTCCTTAGAATTTCTTACTCTCAAAGCTGTCACAAGCCTTTACAAAGAAAAACAGTTTTTCTTTGCAATATTTTTAAAGATACTACCCCTTTTGATTTATCGCTTATCCCCTGCTGCCCCATCCATGGGGCATTCCCAATGCTGCCTTGAGAGGCTGTCTAGTAAGGCAGGAACTAATGCAGCTGGGGAGTGATGAAGTGATTGCTTACCCTGCCAGGTCTGTTTCCAGCAGGCACAGGAAGGGAACGTCCTTCCCATCCTCATGGGATCAGTTTACAGCAGCAGCAGCTGCAGTGCCAACCCTGCATCACCTGTGTTGTGCCAGGTACTACTGCCGGACACTGCCAGAGCTGCAGAAAAAGCAGGATGCCCAAGCCTGGGACACAGGCTTTACAGCCTGTTTACAGCCTGTTCACTGTGTGTCCTGAAATGTCCCTTTCTGGCTCAGGTACTTCAGCAGTCGCCTCGGGTCACCTGGAACAGGTACAGCCCCGGGCAGGGAAGTACCCAATTCTGCTCTGGAATAACCGAGCTGCTCTCAATCAACACAGGCAGCAAACAACTCTCCTTCTCCAGTGGATCAGTCCTTTGAAATCTCCCTTTCCATCAGCTCCACCAGCTGAAGCACTGTATGTCCCTCAGGATACAGGAGAAATCCCAGGCCCTGTTTGAGCTGTTCCTATTCTTTGAGGCAGGAATGCTGTCCACATTTTCCTTGAGGTCTGCAACTCTCTGGGGGCAGAAGGATAATGAAGGAAGCCAGGGTGTGGGATCTCTTAAGATGTGGAAAAGTCATCAGTGTCCTGCACTTGGTGCTGCTGGAGCTCCAGACACAAATTCCCAGTCCGGGGTTTGTCTCCACCTGGGACAGGCATTGTTGTGCCTGATTGTGTCCCTTGGTGGTACAGAATGTTCCTGTCCTTGTCCTAGCCTTTGCATGGGCAGATGGACAGGACTGAGCTTTCAGGAAAGACAGTGAGCCCTATTTTTGCCACATTAAATGCATTTAATTATTTTTTTCTGAGTTCCTCAGGAAATCTGAGGCTTTTCAGTGATGGCATCTGAGCTTCGCCAGCAGCAACATTGGATCAATAACCAAGTCACTTATTTTTGTCCTATTCTACAGCAAGTTTGGACAATTTCAGCACCCTGTTTCTTAGAGAATTTTTTCCCTTGGCAACACTAGGCAATAACTGTTTTTTTTTTTTCCAAGACCCTGCCTGAGCCAGTGTCTCCTGTCATCTGCTGTTGTTCCTCAGTTGGAATCCCACTTGTGCTGGGTGAGCAGCTGGGTGTGTGAAGCTTCCTCATACAGCACACCAGAAGATTTTCTTTTTTTCAGCCTTTTCTCTTGTTGCCTGGGGTTGAACTTTTGCATGATTGGTTTATTTGTTCAGGGGCACATTGGGTCTCCCTGCTCTGTATAGAATGAAAACTCTCTTATCTGGAAGTTTTTGGAGTTATCCTGTATTATTTCAGTGGGACAACACCACTCTGCAAACTTAAGATTATTCAAATCTCTTCATAATAAAATGGAGGCAGCAAGCTTCTCTTCAACAGGAGCTTTTCAGATGGGTAAATAGGAAAATTACCTGGATTTAAATGGTTTTGGATCCAGCCTGCCATTCTCCATCCCCTCTGGACACAGATCCTGCTGGAGCTCAGATGTCTCCTGGAAAATCCAGGCAAATTCTCTTAAGCCATAGAATCATGCGCTGGTTTGAGTTGGAAGGGAACTTAAAGACCATCTTATTCTACTCTTCTACCATGAGTATGGACATCCCAGGTTGTTCCAAGCCCTGTCCAACCTGGCCTTGGACACTTCCAAGGATGTGGCAGCCACAGCTGGTCTGAGCTTTGTGCCAGGGCCTCACCACTCTGACAGAGAAGAATTTATGTATATCCACCTTTAATTTCCCCTCATGCTTGTTGCTTGGTTGGATGAGTCTCCGGTGGCACAGCCTTGCTGTCCTCCCTGGGATGGGTGCTGGCTCCCCTGGATCACCTGCTGGAGGTTCTGAGGGTGGGATCTGCCTGGGGAGAAGCTCTTGAGAAGCAGGGTGCTCCCTGTGCCTTCCTTAGTAGGGCCTGTAGTGGCAAAGCCTCTCTACATCCACCTCCCACCTTGCTGTTCCAGGATCTTCCAGGCTGAGGAGGTCTGTGCTGGCATGGGAGAGGGGCCAAGGTCATTTTGGAAAGAGTCTGGGGTCTACCAGTGGGGTGGCTGATGGTGCAGGCTGTGCCCTGTCCCACCTGAGCTTCCTGCCACAATTTGGGATGTTCTCCTCACCTCACCTGGCCAGTGAGCAATCTCTCTTTGCAGAGCAGCCAGCGCTTGCTCCATGTTCCTCTGGGACAAGGGGAGCAGTTCTCACATGGCTGCAGGAATGTTGTGGGAAGGTGCCTGTGGGGTTGTGGCAGTGGTCAGTGCCAGCACAGGCTGGTGTGTGATGAACAACAATGCCAACCTCTGTCCTGTTGCAGAGGGGAAGGACAGCATCGGCTGCGACCTGCTGCTCAACCCTCCAGGGAGCTCAGACCAGGAGGAAGAGGAGCAAGAAGCAGACAACTTCATGTTTGAGTTCTCAGACAAGCCACTGCTTCCCAGCTACAACCTCCAAGTGTCCGTCTCCCGGGGGTGAGTGCCTTTCCCTGGAGCACAGAGCAGCACCAGGTGGCTGCAACCCTGGCACAGGCAGCACCACATTGGTGTATCTCAAGTGGTTTTCTTCATAGAATCATCACAAAATCACAGAATGGTTTGGTTTGGGAAGGGCTTACAGCTCATCCCATTCTGCCCCCCTGCCATGGGCAGGGACACATTCCATTAGACCAGGGTGCTCCAAGCCTCATCCAAGCTGGCCTTGGATACTTCCAGGGATGGGGCAGGCACAGCTGCTCTGGGCAGCAGAGGGAGGTTATGGCTGTGACACTGGGGAAGCTGGGGAAAAAGTGCTTGGCTTGGCACAGCCTGGAATGTTCTTGGGGAGCAGGGAAAGCTCATCAGGGCTTCCCGCACCCTCCATGGCCAGGTACATCCTGCTGCCCTGAGTGTCCCTGTGCTGTGCCTGTCAGGAAGCTCCCCTCTCTCATCCCTGTGATCCTGCTTCTAGCCCCATGTTTCTTCAGCAGCAATTCACACTGATGGCTCTGAGATTGTTTCCCTTCCATCATGGCCAGTACTGGAAGAGCACTCCCACCTGCACCCCCCGTGACACAGTGGCTACTGCTGGGGCAAAAGGGTGACTTAGAAGAGGCAGCAACCAAAACACCACTCTTCTGTGCAGCAAATTTCTGTGCTTGCCAGTGTCCATGCAGAGGGATGCATGCAGCGTGCCCTCCAGCAATTAACCACACCAGAAGCTCCATTTCCTGACCATGTGGCTTATTTCTGGCAGGGAAGCTGCCAGGACTTTGTAGAAGGCAGGACTTTCATGCCGCTGTCCTTGCCTGGCTGTCAGTGTTTTAAAAAGCTGTGACCTCTGAGGCCATGATTAAACCCCAGTCCGTGGGCTCCTGAGGGGAATCAGCACATGGAGAACAGGGCCAGAGGGGAGGGCCAGCGTGCCAAGAGACAGGGGGCGGGCACCGTGCCTGCAGCGCTCTCCACCCCTATAACCCACCGTGCTCTTGCCATCCTCGCAGGCCCTGCAACTGGTTCCTGTTCTCTGACGTGCTCAAGAGGCTGAAGCTGTCCTCCCGCATATTCCAGGCCCGCTTCCCGCACTTCGAGGTGGCCACGCTGCCCCGGGCAGAGTTCCAGCGCCAGGTGTCCCTCAGCCAGGTGCTGGCGCAGGAGGAGGTGCCGGCAAGCCCCGAGCTGGCGCCGGGCACGGCAGAGACTGTGGAGCTGGTGCACTACGAGCCCGAGTTGCTGCAGCTGCTGGGCTCGGCGGTGGAGTACCAGGCCTGGAGTAGCTGACGGGGACACGCCACTCCCGGCATCACGAGGCAATAATAAGGACCAAGGGGAAGCAGCTTTCTCAGCGCCAGCAGCAGGGACCCGAGTCTTTGAGCAGCCGCACCTCCTCTCCTCAGGGTCTCCGCCAGCTGGGGAGAGAGGACCCTCGCCTCCAAGGACTTCCCAAGGCCCCCCGCCACGAGCAGTGGCGGTCGCTGCCGCCTCATCCAGCTCCGGTGGGTGATGGAACACCCCTGCTAGGGGCTCAATGGGGCAGCGAGGCGTGGGAGCCGTCGCCACTCCCCACCGAACCCTACGGAACTGCGCCTCTCCGTTCACCCTCCCCATGTCTTCCATAGTATTTATTTAATTAGTATTTAATTTGTAATGTTTTCTTTGCTGAGTCTGTATCACTGTGATGGTGAGCTCCGGGCTGTGGGATAAGGCCATCCCCCGCCCCTCTCCAGCGTGCCCCGAGGCCAGCCAGGCCCAGGGGTTCCCGTCCCTCCCTGGCAACAAGCCAGGGGACGGCCCCTTCCCTTGGCCTTGGAGCTGGCTCCTGCTGCCAGCGCTCAGCCCCAGCCGGGAGCCAGCCGCACTGCTCCATACTCTCCCGTGCTCCTTTCTCCATCTCATTCGTGCTGCTGCTCCCTGTCCCCGGCGGTGCTGCCCTGCAGGCGCAGCCCGCGGCCCCCAGCGCGCCCCCGCTTCGGCAGCTTGTGCCCCGCCCCAGGCTGTGTCCCCACGGCAGGAGCCTCCTCCTTGCCCCGTTCGCCGCGCCCCGCCCGTGTCCCGGGAGCAGCTCTCTGTGCGGGATCGGGTGCGGGCGGGCTGCTCTGCCTCGGGGCCGGTACAGTTTTATTGTACAGGTGCTAACAGGACTGAGGTCGGGATAATCGGGGGATTTCTGGCTCTCCCCGCTCCGCAGCGGGAGCCTTGGGTGAGTTTTTTTGTTGGTTCGTTTTTTCTTTGTGTTGTGTTTCTCTCCAGCCAGGGCAGGCGTTTCCCCCCTTGGAGACCTGCTGCCAGCCTTCCCCCGGGGGTCCGGCAGCACCTTCTTTAAGCCAAGGGTTTTTTGCCTTTGGGTGTGTATTCTGGTTGCTCTTTCTGATTTCTGTTTTATTATATGCAGCAACAGGCTGTGGTGTCAAAAACACTGATGTACAGAAAAAACCTGCATCAGGCTCCCTGGCTCCTGCCTTTTTTTCCGTGTCCAGGCAGACTTCTGTGCATGTCAGCCTGAGTCTGTGGCTCAGGGAAGGGAGAGGGGAAGTGGCCTTTAGGACCTGTAGGGTCCATGTGTCTGCGCAGCTGGAAAAACAGGGAGACTCCAGTGCTCCTCCCAGCTTCCTGCCTGACCCTGGTGCTAAGAACTCTGCAGACAAGCCCAGCCATCCCCAAACACAGATGTCGAGGTATCCCTGTCTGGTCCCAGCACCCCATAGCCCATCCATGGGGCAGTTGGTCTCCGGCTTGCTTTACTCACCCCTGTGGGAGCAGAAGGGAACTCAGGGCAGTGCTGTAGTGTTGTTGTTTCCTTAGAAAGGGCAGCAGGAATGCCCTGATGGCTGGACTAGGAGGAAAGCTTTGCCCACGCACCACCAAGAGGAACTCCCCAAAGTGATACAGGAGCTGGTCTTAAAAAGAGAGGGGAGAGGTGCTCCTACTCCCACACTCAGGTGGTTCCTCATGAACTTAAGGAGGTGCAGCCTTAGGGAAAACTCAGCAAATTTATGATCTGAAATGTTCATTTGGAAGCAGGTGGGAACTGACAGAGTTCAGCTGAGGGCTGGCCACCAGCACCAGCCCAGGGATCTGAACCAGAGGAGCTGGAGCACCTGAAGCCTGGCAGAGGCCCTGCTTGGCTGTAGGAGCACAGGGACTCTCCTGCTCAGCATGGGCCTTACCTTGCAGCCAACTTTCTCCTGATGGACCAGGCACAGCTGGGCATGATTAGAGAAATTAAATATTTTATTAAAACTTATTCATCTCAATGAGCCATGGCCAAGAGTAGGGCGGCAGTGCTGTCCATCCCCACTTCTCTGGTGTGCCGCGCTCAGGACGTTGTGGCTGCCTGGAGCAGCCGCTTTCCCTGGGATCCCGCAGGGCGCTGGCAGCCTGAAGCTGTCCGGCTGTGCAGGAGTGCCAGAATGCCCTGCAGAACAGAGAGGGCAGCTGCCGGTGAGCCAGGGCATCAGTGCCTGTGGAGAGGGCAGAGCTATGGGCCTTTGTCTGTGTCCCCTTGTCAGTGATTTGAGGAGAAGCTGAATTCTCCTCTTGTGTTGAAGTCTCAGTCTCTGTCTCCTGGTCAACCATGAGAGGAACAGCTGAATTTTTCTCCTCTTCTACCACAGTATCTGTCTGTGTCTCCTGCTCAGCATATTGAACAGCTGAATCCGCCTCTTGTGCCCAGGTCTCAGTCTGGGTTTCCTGCTTGATACGGTGAGAGGCCTTTCTCTGTGGATCAGGAGATGGTTTCCTCATGGAGGCCTGGAAAGAAAGATGAGGATTTGTAGAGGTCACTGGGCTTCCCACAGCAGCAGCCACTGGCACAGGGGTGTAGGAGCTGCTGAGCCTGCAGTGCTGTGGGCAGGGGAAGCCTCGTCTGGGCCTCCATGCTTGGCCCTCACCAGTTCTGGCTCCACCGGGCCACTGTAGGCCCGGCGCCTTCTCACGGGCCGGTGCTGGCCACTGGAAGCCTCGTCCAGGCCTCTGTGCTTGGCTCTCACCAGTTCTGGCCCCACCGGGCTGCTGCAGGCCCAGCGGCTTCTCACGGGCCGGTGCTGGCCACGGGCTGCAGCTCTGCAGGCCAGCATGGCCGGCTGCGAGGAGTCACCAGGGCGGGACCTGCGCCCCTGCGGGCCTTGCTCCCAGCCTCCCTCGTCCGGGCTGAGATGGGTCTCGGTACCCCCTGAGCTCAAGGTGCTGCGGGACAATGTCAGCCGGTGCAGGGACCGGCCCTGGCTGCCCTGGGTGCCGGAGGACGATGTCAGCCGGTGCAGGGACCGGCCCTGGCTGCCCTGGGTGCCGGAGGACGATGTCAGCCGGGACACGGACTGGCCCTGGATGCTGCGGGATGATGCCAGCCGGTGCAGGGACCAGTCCTGGGTGTCCTGGGTGCTTGAGGATGATGTCAGTCGGGGCACGGACCGGCCCTGGGTGCTGCGGGGTAATGTCAGCTGGTGCAGGGACCGGCCCTGGCTGCCCTGGGTGCTGCGGGGCAATGTCAGCCGGTGCAGGGACCGACCTTGGCTGCCCTGGATGCTGGAGGACGATGTCAGTCGGGGCATGGACCGGCCGTGGGTGCTGCGGGGTAACGTCAGCTGGTGCAGGGACCGACCTTGGCTGCCCTGAGGCTGCCGCAGCTGTGGGCGGGAGGAGGAAGAGGTGTGGGATGGAGGCAGCTGCCTGGGCAGGGTGCTGGCAAGCCTGGTGCCATCCTGTTGTCCTCTCCCTCCGTCTGTCAGCTGGTGCCTCTCCTTGGGGCTCTGGGGACTGGGATTCTGCTCCTCCATGGCTCCTTTTCCACAGGTATCCTGGGAAGCTGCTATTTCCTGAGCAAGATGTTCTGCTTGAGTGGGTACCCCAGGGAGGTTCCCTAAACACCCCATGGGCAGGATGTGGCCCTGCTCTGTCACAATGGCTCCTTGGTGTCATGAGGCGCTGCAGTGTCACAATGGCCCAAGGGCACCAAGAGGCCCTGTATCACCCAATGCAGTTGTCAGGTGTGTTGGGTTTGCATAGCCAGGTTTTGGCAGTGAAGGGGGCTACAGGGGTGGCTTCTGTGAGAAAATGCCAGAATTTTCCCTATGTCCAGCAGAGCCAATGTCACTAGCTCCAGGATGCACCCACTGCTGGCCAAGGTTGAGCCCAGCAGAGATGGTGGTGAGACCTCGGGGATAAAAGATTTAACTGCAGTCCATGGGAAGGACTCATGCTGGAGAAGTTCATGGAGCACTGGCTCCTGTGGGAGGGACCCCAGACTGGAGCAGGGGAAGGACTACAATCCCTGTCCCTGAGCAGGGACAGAAATGATGTGTGATGAACTGACCATGACCCTCATTCCCCATCTCCTTATTGGGATTGGTGGGAGGATGGAGAGCCCAGGAAGGAAAGGAAAGGAGGGGAATGGTTTTTAAGATTTGTTTTACTGCTCATCATCCTGCTCTGATTTTGATTAGTAATTGATTTCCACAAGTTGAGTGTTTTGACCGGCTGGAGAACAGGCAAAGAGCCTGCAGGCCTGCTTGCTCCCCAGTGGGAATTCCTGCAAGGAAACAGGGAGTTCTGCAGACTTCTCCAGGGGAAAAGTGACCCCAGTGCGGCAGCATGTTCCCCTTTCCTCACCAGCCAGGCAGTGGTGCAGGAAGGAGCAGATAACTAGAACAATCTGACTTTATTGGTGCAAACACTGGGCTTAGGGCGAGTGGAATATTCCGAAGTGCTCCCAGGAAGCTGCCCAAGGTGCAGGGGTGCACACAGCCAGCAGCCCGCTCTCTCCAGGTGTTCCTGCTGCAGAGTTCAGTCTTCGTGGATGTTGAAGAGCTTTGCTACTTCATTGAGGTCCTCATGCTCCTCCCCATCTTTGATGATCTGGAGGAAGGAGAACACATTAAATCCTGCACATCCCATAAAGAGCCAGTGCTGCAGGACTGTCACAGTCAATGCCCGGAAATCCTTCAAGCCTCTGAAGCACCAGACTGAGACAGCCACAACATAACAGCACTTTTTACACCCAAATTCACATGGGAGTCTTAAATGTACCATCACCTGCCTACAGGAACAGCAGGAAAACCAACCTCTTGTCCCTGTGGGATTTGTTTCTGGGTTTCCCTTTACAGCCAGGGAGAACAGGCATTTAAACAAGTGATTCAGCTCTGTAAAGGTGCTCCTAGCACTGACTTAGAGCCAGGATACCTGGCTTGAACCTGCAACTTTTAGACAAGATGAAGAGACCAAAGGTTTAAGGTAAGGACTGCTAAGGGAGGGAGGGAGGAAAGGAGGATGGCTTCTGCCATCCCCCCATTCCACGGGGATGGCAGAAGCAGTATGTTTCAACTGCATCTTCAGATTATATATCAACAAATACTTCCACCATGAATACTTGGTCTTGGGACAGATCACGCAAGGGTAGTGTGGGATCACTCCCATAGTTTAAACAACTGAAATTCTTCAAAGGTATTAAAACCTGACCCAGGTCTGACTCAGCTGAGCTGGGAGGTCCGGGACAGGCCATGGGGGTGGGGGACACACCAAGCCCCTGCTCAGGGCTGCTCCAGCCTTGCCATGGTGGCTGTTTCTGGGATAGTGACATTTGAGACTGTTTCAGATGCTTGGACATGAGACAAAGCAGCACAAGGAGAGGACATTTCACTCCTGCACCATCACTGGAACTCCAGTGATGTACCTACTACAGACCTGGAATTTCAGCCATGGCAAGGCAAGGCTTGGAGCACACACCTGATTTGAGTTAATTGAGTAAATTTGCCAACATACAAAAAAGCACAGGGACAGCTCCCCTAATTCACCTGGAACAGCGCTCCCATTGGATACTGTCCAGCTCTGCACCAGACAGAGCATCTGCCTTTATTTATCCTCACTTTGAATTGACAGATGGATTTTCCTCAAGAAAATTCCACTATGGATTTTCCACAAGAAAATTCCACTCTAGCAAACCCCCGTCTGTCATCCTTGCCTTGCACTGACCTTCCGAGCAATGGGCATCCTGTTGAAGATGTTCCACAACACGATTCCCACCACGACTTTATCCCTGAGGTAGAAAATGACACCTTTGCCGTAATCTTCTCCTTGCTTTGGGACTTGAGGCATTGGTGAAGAGCTTTGAGAGATCTGAACTTCTGAGGCTTCTGCTTCTGTTTCACTCTCAGATCGAATTCCAGTCCCTAAGGCAGAAATAGGAGGAGTCACACACCCAGTGCAGGACATGTGATGATGGGAGCAGACTCAAGAGCATGTTCTGCAGTAGCCTGAGGTGTTACCCTTTAAGTTGTGTTTCCCAAAAGTTAAGTTTCATTAACACAAGGATGAAACAATCCCCACATGGAGCACAACACTGATAATCCCAAACTTCCACTGCTAAATGCAAAGGACAGCACAGTCTGCTTGCTCCAGGCAGCAGATACAAAATAAACATGCTTGGATTCACAGTCTCTGCTGTCCCAAACTGATCATTTTACTGCCATGGAGGAGATGAAACTTCCCTGGGAAAGTCTGCATGGCAGTAGAAGCGTTCCCCAATACCTTCATGGAGGAATGTTGTGTTTTAATGACATTTTAATATAAAAGCCAGCCTCTAAAGTTTGGTCCAGAAATCAGACAGCAGATTGCTGTTTTCTTGTGCTCTCAGAGGTGAGGGTGACCCTGTGGTTCCCAGCACACACAGGAGCTCCCCAGTCCCTACCTGACTGTTCTGTTGCACTTTTTGGCGTGTCCTTTGCTGTTGCCTTGGCAAACACTCCCACTGTGGGCAAACTGCTGTCCACGAGACCAATGGCTTCATACCCCACGTTGGGGCCCAGATCACTCCTAGGAATGAAGTGAGAATAAAGTAATTTGTAGCAGTAGTGAGACAAATCCAAGGCAGTTCCATCCATCCATGCTGCACTCCTTACTCCACTGTGGCATGGGCGACGCTGAACACTGACTGAGACACAGAGTCTCCTCTGCACACACAGGTGTAACAAGGAGTCAAGACATGACAAGCCCATGGCCATGAGCTTCAGAAAAACCAGCTCACTGACCAAAACTTTGAAATCCTTCAGGCCTGCTCCTTGGAAGGCAGCTGGAGGCTTCCCAGTTTCTGGCAGTGCTATTATCCACACCAGGCTTGGCAGCATTGACAATAATTCAGTGAATATTTTTGAGAGCATTTAGAAAAGACTAAAGAGAAGGAAACCTTACCCTAACATCTTCTTGAACTGGGCACCTGGATCTGAACTGGGGTGCTAATAGGAGACAAAGCAGCTGTGATTTGGAACCAGTAAGTACCAGGTGTCTGAAGTATTTCCCAGGATGCTGAGGAAACAGGTGCATCACAAAGCCACGAATGTAGAACATGACTTGCCTGACCAGAATCCTCCAGCACAGACTGGGGTTACTGCAAGGAACACCAGTAACATGGCAGCTGTTATCAGCTGGAGCTCAGGAGGGATTATGGGATGATTTGGGTTGGAAGGGACATCAAAACACATTTCATTCCACTCTTCTCCCATGGGCAGGGACACCTTCCACTATCCCAGACTGTTCCAACCCCATCCAGCCTGGCCTTGGACATTTCCAGGGATTCAGGGGCAGCCACAGCTTCTCTGCACAACCTGTGCCAGGGCCTCGTCACCCTCAGAGGGAAGGATTTCTTCCGTACCTTGAACCTAAATTTCCCCTCTGTCATTTTGGTGTCACTCTCCCTTCTCCTGTCACTCCAGTACCTCTCCAGCTTCGTGACAGCCCCTTCAGACCCTGGAATACGCTGTGAGGTCTCCACACAACTTTCTCTCCAAGAGAGAAAACACGCTGACAAAATGCATGAGGAATTCCTGTCATTTCCCAGCTTTTCAGCATGGGCAAAGGAAATGTCACTCTGTGAGGGCTGGCACAGTGTGACACCTGCCAACAAATACGGGGCTGCAACTCACAGCCCTCCTTCACCTTCATCTGGTCATGGCTGAGAGCATCCCAGGGAAAGCACCCCTGGAAAATAGCTGTCTCTGTGTCCTTAGCTGCACTTGATGAGCTCTGAAGTTTCTCCCAACCTCAAGGACTCTGTGGTTCTATGTTTCTTGTTCAAAAGTGAAGTGAGGAATGCTCTAGGCCCTGAGTCCAGGCAGGACAGACCAAAAGTAAGTGACAGAAAGTCATAAATAACTATTTCTGTGGGGATTTCCAGGAGAAAACGAAAACTCTTTTATCCATATTTGAAATCCTTTTAACAAACAGGATTTGGGATTTTTAATTGGGCTCAGCTAACAGCCTTTCGGATTTGAATCTTTTGTAGGGCTTTTTTTTGTTTCGTTTTTCTGTTTTCATTAATTTTGTTTTAAAAAGAACTTCAGGAAAACACAGCAAAATTGCCCATTTTCATGATACCTCTCTCTGGAAAACAACTTTTCAGGTAAACCTGGGTGCAGCAATGCTGTGCCAGTAAAACATCAGTTCAGCAAAGCACAACACTCAGACCCACAGATGGGGCTGAGGAACTTCAGATAATCGTAACAGAAAAGCTGCTGCTAAATTCAACTGTAAGTCAGTCTGCTCTGAGGAAAGGGCTGGTTTGTGTTGCTTCTTTCTCTGTGGAATGGGACTTTTTCAGGGCGAAACTGGGATCTGCAGGAAGGGAAAACACTTGAGGGAGGTGAGAGCAGAGCAGCAAATGCTCAAACACCTCCTCTGCCCTGAGCTTTAAGAACGTGAAGCTGTACAAGGTGTTTACTGAGGTGGTTTCATTCCTCTTGGGAAACAGACACTTCCCCCAAGGTGTATCTTGTCCAAGCTCCTGCAATGTGGCCATAGAAGGAACTCCCAAAGAGGAAAGGACCATTACCAGAACATGGACTGGTGCCAGTAGGGCTTTGCAGCTCCTGTCATGTTTTCTCCAGCCAGTCTCCCGCTCACCACAGCGTGATCGTGGTGCTCCACACGCCTCCGGCCCAGTTTGATGTCATAAAAGCAGGCAGCATCCCCTGCCTTGGAGAGAACCATCCCATGAGCACCGTGACAGGGAAAGCTTCCACCAGTGCCCAAACAAAGAACATCGGGAAGAGAACAAGTGGAAAAAGGAACTGAGTTTTTCTGACAAACCCCAAACACCACCACTACCCCATCCCACTCCCTGGACTACACAACTCCCAGTTTCTCAGCATTTTCCCCCGATCTTTGGAAAAATAAAACCAGCATGAGGTACGTTTTCCAGAGGAATCAAAGTCTTAACGCCCACCAAGGGACTCTTATGCAAGCAAGTGATCCAGGCTATCTTTAGGTTACCCCAACTCCTCTTACACAGCATAAATATTCCAAACTTGCTGTGGTTACCACGGCAACAAGGCAGCTGCAGTGCCTGACCAGGCTCTGGGCTTGCACTACAACCGCTCTCCTTACTCGCTCCTCTTCACCCTGTTCACCTCCTCCTGTCACTCTGTGTGTCCCACTGCAGCAGCGGCACTGGGAAGCTGTGCCCATACTCCCCACCCAGATGTTGTGGGAAGCTGTGCCCGCACTCCCCACCCAGATGTTGTGGGAAGCTGTGCCCGCACTCCCCACCCAGATGTTGTGGGAAGCTGTGCCCGCACTCACCACCCAGATGTTGTGGGAAGCTGTGCCCGCACTCACCACCCAGATGTTGGAGCGCGCCTGCAGCTCTGCATTCACCCGAAACCCACCAAAGTCCGAGTCCACCTCCAGCCCCGCTGATTTGGCCAGTTCCACATTGGGCTCCAGCCCCACTGCGGCCACAATGTGATCCGTCTCCACCTGTTTGAGAATGCATAATTAGGATGTTAACTCCCTGCATGGCCCTGCAAACATGAGCCTCTCCCTGCTTTCCCACTTACCTGCCGGCCGTCCTTCAGTTTAATCACCAGTCGGTTGCCGGAGACAGAGACAGATTTGACCACGGCATTGGGCAGGACATTGACCCCCTCTGGAAATGAGCACAGGACACCTCACTGCCTGCTCAGGGCTGGGCAGATCCCACCTGCAGCGCATGGTTGGTGCAGTTGCAGGGTGAGGAACCAAGACAGAGCCCACCCAAGCTTTGATGCATGTGCTAGTGTAGCTCTGGGGGAAGCACAAGAAGAAACCCAGCTAAAAAGTCTGAAAGCTGCTTAAATGACAATCCAAAGTACATCTCATGTGATGACAAGGCCACATCGAAAAGAATTACCTAAAACAGGTGTTCACAAACTAAGGACACTCAATTACCTATTGGTGTTCCACAGTCAGACCCAAAGGTCCAACAAAGCAGCTTCCAAAAAAGAAAGTAACTCAGACCTGTGGGTTATCAGGCCCTGCAATCTCCACCCCAGTGACATTCCTCCTCTCTCTCTCCCTCTCCACTTCCCAATGCACAAGATTATTTTGCACTCAATGCAGCAAATGGAAAAAGGTATCTTGGATCTTACTGACTTTAACACTACAGCACCTGGTCTGACCCAGGCCTGTGCATAGGCACAGAGATCACTCCAGGGAAACAGCCACAGGGAAGGAAAGCCTCACTGGCATCAGCAAGTGTTTGCTCAGCCTTCCCAGAGGAACTGCCAAGAAGGCTGGGATTCATGGCTGCTTCTGTGCTGCCCAAGCTGCCTGAACTGAAACTTCCCCTGTGCTGCACCTGGGCCACTTTGCAGGATCCAGCCCTCCCAAGGCTCCAGGGACAGAAGGGAGCTGGATGTCCCCAGAAGCAGCTGCCCAGCAGCCACCAGCCCAAAGCCGCTCAGCAGCTTCACCTCTTCTAACTTTCTCTGTGGTCCAGTTGCTCAGGTATTCAGGCAGGACTTTGCCCATGTTGCCATTCTCTGGAAACAGCTGGATCACCTCCAGGCCTCGGGTTAGGGCTGGAAGGGAAGCAAGGAGCAGCAGGATAAAGAGCAGTAGCAGATGTTGGGACACACATGCTTTACTTTACACAAGGAGCTTGGCAGAAGTTTCCAAATCTGGGAGTTCTGACTCCCAAGGAATCACAAAGTGACTGACTACTGTTTCACATACACCTGCAAAGTCTAGGTAACAGACTTCTAGTGGAAATGCTTGGTATTTTGGCAAAAACTTAAAAAGTTTTTGCCAAAAAAAGGGCCTATGCACACACTGACAGTTAGAATCCCGCTACTCACCACCTCTTTGAAATCCCAGAATTATGGAATGCTTTGGGTTGGAAGGGACCTTAAAGATCATCCAGTTCCAACCCCAAAATTGTAGTTTGAGGGTGGTGTTGAGCAAAAAGAACAAATGTGACGTTTCTGAGGGTGGAATGACTTTGTAGCTCACACTAGCCTGCAAAGCTCCCACCTCTGTGGTCAGGGGCTGCTGGGCAGTTGAGGAGGGAGAGACTGGGAAAACCTTGGCCATGCAGGCAACAAAACACCCATGTGTTGTTTCCTTTAGGCAAACACAGAGTCTGTGCAAAAAACTGAGCAGCTGGGGACTGAAAAGTTTCTAATGTGAGGCTGCTGCCACTCAGTGCCTGTCACAGCTGGGGACACATGCTCACCTCTCCTTCCCAGAGCGCAGGCCAGCTCACTGCCGAGGAAACCACCACCAATTATTGTGATGGACTTGACTTCCCTGGAAATCTTCTCCAGCCTTCGGAAGTCCTCAATCTGAAAGAACATTTACCCCCATTTCCAATCCTCTCTAACAGGAATGGCAGCAGAAAGCATTCTGGTCATATTCAATGGCTTTTATTCACTTTGGAAGGTGCAGCAAAGTCACACAGGAGGGAAAATTTAAAAATCTAAACCCCATAATTCCACACACTGTTACAACTCTCAGGCTGAGGCAAGCAGGTGAATGATTGAGTAGACTCTACCCTGGTTTTCTGCCTGGGAAAAAGAATAAGCATGCACGGGACTCCTGGGCACCCTCTGAGGGAAGCAGTGACAAGGCAGGACCATCCCAACCCAAAGCAGAAGAATTTAAAAACTGAAAACAGTGGTAAGTGGCTCTGATTTATTCAGCCTCACTGGGGCTGGCAGCACCTGGACGTTACCTTTCGGAACAGGGTCAGCCTTTTCTGCACATCCTTTCCTGCTCTTTCGATGGCAGGCAGGTTCCTTGGGGATCCCCCTGGGCACAACCAGGAGAGAAGGGAGACTAATGACACCACAGCCATGGCACTGGATATCCAGACAGTGCAAAGCTGTCTTGGATCTTAATTGTGCTTCCCAAACTATTCCAGTATGAGAATATCCCAGTATTCCTGTTGCTGCCTGAATGTCCCAGAAAATCTGATGATGCAAGGCAGGTGAAAAACCCAGCACCCAGACGTCTGTCTGCACAACTGTCCTTCATGTAACTGCTCCACATCTTGTTTGACACTGCAGAGACTTCTTCTCAAATAGAACCACAGAATCTTGGAATGGTTTGGATTGGAAGGAACCTTAAAGCTGATCCAGTTCCACCACCTGCCATGGGCAGAGTCACCTTCCACCATCCCAGGTTGGTCCAAGCCCGATCCAACCTGACCTTGGACATTTTTAGGGATGGGGCAGCCACAGCTGCTCTGGGAAACCTGTGCCCAGGAAGAATTTGTTCCCAGTATCCCACCTAACCCTGCCCTCTGGCATTCCCCATTGTCCTGTCACTCCAGACCCTTGTCCAAAGTCCCTCTCCAGCTCTCTTGGAGCCCCTTTAGGCACTGGAAGGCTCAAAGATCTCACCAAAGCCTTCTCTTTTCCAGGCTGTACTCCCTCGGCTCTCCCAGCTTGGCTCCACAGGGGAGGTACTCTAGAGAATCTTATCTCTAGCTAAATGTCACTGAAATAAAAAGCCTGGCACAAGACCAGGAACAAGAGAAAAAACACAGCACTTACCAGTGGCAATGAGACATTTGTCGTAGGATATCTGGGTCCCATCATTGAGCTTCACCGTGTTCCCTCTAACATCCATGTGCACAACCTGCAAGATGAACCCAGGTGAGCTCGAATCCTTCACTTCATGGACTACTGAGCAGAGTTGCAAACTTGGAATTAACATTCTCCCACCATTAGGTTTAGGGTGGGGACAGGACTGGGGAAGAGAGAGGACTGGAAGTGGGATTTGAGACAACTTTTTTGGGAGTCACCATAACTCAGGTTGCTCTTCCCAGGGTCTGAGTGTGAAATGGGCTCACACACAGCACAGCTCAGCAGGAAGAGGAATTACTGACATTTACATAACAACATACAAACAACTGAGGATATAAATATTTTAGAAGGCTTGCCATAAATTTGTCCACCTTCCGGCTGCTTTGGCACAGTGCTCCTGCTCACCTCATCACCCACTACCTCGATCTCTGTGCTCTCCTCAACTCACCCTCCAGCCCACACAGCCCAGTTCTCACTTGTCACACCCCGTCTTCTAACGTCTACATATTTTTGTCCTATGTTCAGACTCCAGACTTATCCTTCTCTCTTCCTCATTATCTTCCCTCAGCTCACTGCTATTCTTCTTAGCTTCTCCTGCTTTCAAACTTCACTTCAGATTAGCATAATCTCTGTTCCATCACATTTTTCCCAAACTTATCCAAATTCCCCTTCCCAGCCAGCTCCCCCTCCAACTCCAGTGGTTCAGTACCAGCTTATGAGTGCAGGCTCTGCTCAGGAAGAGCTGTAGGAACAACAACCAGTGCTGTACCCACCTTCTTGCCAGGCAGAACTGCCACCCCACCATTTTCCACAGAAGGCAGGTCCTGGACAGGCACGTAGAAAGACGGCGGCTGGAAATAGATACTGAGAAAAGCTCCATTATCAAACAGGTCCCCTTTGCTCAGGGATACCAGAAATCCAGCTGTTCAACAACTCCAATGAGACAATGACAGCTCTCTGTATCCACAACAAGCTCCACAATTATTTGTCTATTTTTAAGAATTAGGGTCTTCACACTGTTGAAGTTCGAGGGTTTGGATCACGGAATCACAGAATTGGTCAGGTTGGAAAAGATCATAAAGTCCAACCACCAAGTAAGGCTTAATCACAGAAGTCACAAAAATCAAGTGTGATCCCATGTCCCTGGACCTCTGCTCTAACCTGTGGAGCTTCACCTTTATTAACTTATTTCCCAGGACTCCTGCCCATAGAGGGACATGTCTAAGGGGAATCAGCAAAGTTCATGAGGTATTGAGTACTGAGTGAGCTCTGATGAGAAGCAGAATTCCTCAACCCCTGCCAGCACTGACACACCCTCCCCTGCCCCACAGTGCTTCACTGGCTGGTGGTTCTCTCTCAAGAACAGTTTAGTCATTGTCACTAACCCCTCTCCTTTGCCCTGTCACCTGCAGTGCAACATACCTCCTCTCCTTGCCGTTCCACTGCTTGAACCGCAACGTCTCTGTCACATTGGGATCATCGGAAAACCACAGTTCTTTGGAAAGGGGTGGACGCATGTAGGGCAGGGCAGGATCTTCAGACACAATCAGCACCTTTAATTGGCCAGGACACACATCAGTTGGAGCGAGAGCAGGCAAACAGTAGCACACACACGGGCTCTGGAGCAAGACAGTTCTTACCCGCGCTCCGGGGTCGCGGGCCCGGATGGATCTGGCAGCAGCAAAAGCAGCAGTTCCTCCCCCAATGAGCAGGAAAGGGACGTGGGATGGGATCTTGGGATGAGTGCCCGGAGCTGCAGGTGACAGATGGGACAACTTACTGCAAATACAGGCACACGGCCCAGCCCCAGGGCACAGAGTATGTCACGAGGGGCCTTCCACATCCAGATTTCCTTTGGAAATTGTCCTCCTTCTGCCCCGTTACCCTTCCCAAGAACCCTGCTGCTGCTTCCCCCACAGGTGCTCCCTGCAGGAATCAGTCAGATTTCAGCAAACTGGTTTTTCTAAGCAAGCCTGAAACGCTGCACTGGCCAACCAGTGAACAATTTATAAGAAAGGGAAGTTCAAAAGGCTAAGGCACGTTTCACTGTAATTTTGTTTAAGGAGACAGCTTTTGAGTTCCTGCAGAAGGCACCTCCTTCCAAAGGCGGGTCCTGTTGCTGAGCAACACACAGTTAATCCGTGGGCAGGCACAAACCAGGCAGTTTAGTATTAGCACCAGAACTCACCTGCTGTGCCCTGAGGAGCAGCACCTGCACCTGAAAGGGAAGAAGGACATGGTTTAAGTCAGCAGAGCACAGGCTGTGGTTTGGGAGCTGCAGTTCAGGGCTGACTCCAGGAAGAACAGGCTCTCCACCAGCCAGGGAAAGAGCCCCTCTGGAATCAGTGTCCTTGCCAGACTGTGCAAGGTAAAAGCCAGAAGCAAGGTTTACTCTTTTTTTATCACAGGAGTAAATGGCAGAAATCAGCCCCAGGAGACATCCTCAGGATGGTCTGTAAAACAGCCTGTTCTGGGTCATGGAACCAGCACTGTCTTCTGTTCTGGGAAGTCACAGAAGAATCCCAGAATGGGTTGGGTTGGGAGAGACCTTAAAGCGCATCCCATTCCAACCCCTGCCATGGGCAGGCACACCTTCGACTAGACCAGGTTGCTCCAAGCTCTGTCCAAATTGGCCTTGAATGGGAATTCAAACAACAGCACACACTGGGAGGTTCAATCCTACAAAGGCACATCTGTGATTCCAGAGTCTCTGTTCTGTTTGTTTTGGAGGCCTCAAGCTCATGAAAAACGGAGCCAACCCCCAACCTGGAGGCTGCTACCCACCTGAGGCAGAGGACTCATTGTCTTGGGATCGTTTCATCATCGAAAGCCGGCTGGCATATCGCTCTTTGCTTTCCTGCATCATTTTGTACACCTGCAGATAGACAGGAGGCATTTACCTTGTACACCCTTACAGCACCAAGGCACCATCCTGCTGCTACCCCTGGCAGGCTTTTGTCCACCCCATGTGCTGCAAAAGCCAGTAGCAACATGTGGGGCAAAATACAAGTCCCTGGACAAGGTGTGCATTGGGAACGTGCTCAGAAAATTATCTGCTCCAGCTGGTGATGAGCCTTGGATGTCTGGCTGCTTCCCAGAAGCAATGAACCTTCCTGCAGGTGTTTGGCTGCACACCTGTTCCAAGGGGAACCAGCTCCAATGAAGGAAATGCAGCGAAACCAGCCCCAAGACCACATGCAAGCTGGGTCATGAAACAACACAAGGCTGCAGAAATGGAAGACAAATCCAAAGAAAAAGCATCTCCCAGCTTCCAAAGCCCAGAGCAGCTGGGCAGAGCCAACAGCCTAACTGGCTTTCTCTAGGCACAGTGGCAGCAGGACACCCCTGACATTAGCAGGGCCTTGAGCCATGGGAGTGGGGCTGCTCCAGGCACTGGCCCTTGAACATGGAATCTCTTCCAGCTGAATGCTGACCTGTTTATTTGACTGTGAAACTTGGGATACAGCATAAGCAAAGCCTGCACATACGATTTACTGGTACAGAAAAGGAGGGAACATCTCTTATGCCACATTAACTTCCAAGAAAAACTGGTAACGGACAGGAGCTGAAGACACTGGGAGTGCTGGAAGCAGGTCAGAGTCCAGTATTTTTCCCCAAGGGTAAAAAATTAGAGGGAAGCAAACCTTTCTTTGAGGCAAAACCCAGCCTTGCTAATAATCTCCTTCATGTGCATGACATCAAATTTCATTTGCCAGTCCTCACAAGTTGGTGTTTTGTAGCAAATAGTCTCAAACAAGAACGGAGAAATTTAATGCCAGGCACAAAAAAAGAACACAGGACAAAAGCCTGTCCAGGGAACTGGAGAAATGTCAGAAATATTAGAAAATAAGAACTTGTTGGTGTTTAGAAGAATTAAGATAAAGGTATTTTCTAAGCCCTTTGCTCAAAGACAGAAAAGCCAAGGTTAACAAAACATCTCTGCTTTTACAAGCAGAATCAGGAAGGTTTTAAGCTAGTCCAAAGGGCAGCATACAGCAAATTAAATCCGATCCTTTAGGGAAAAAATACTGTTATGCACAGGCAAAACATCAGATCAGGCCTTGAGGATATTTCCAATGGGACGATGTCAAGTTCTTTCTGGTCAGAAGCAGAACTATACTTTGCCAGGACATGGGGTGATGTTTTCGTGCTCTTCCCTGAGGAAATTGCCAAGTTGGACATGTTTTCCTGCCTTCCCTTTAGCACACTTATATTCTGGTATTATTTCCTTTTCTGCATGCCAGCATTACTGGTATCAGGAGAGGTGCACTAATTAATAATTTGTGCCTTTACACAGTCACAGACCAAAGATGGCCAGTTTGAGTTTAGATTTACTTAAAGTGGAAAGGTTAATTCTAAGGCAGGTTTTCCCACTAAGAACTGCACCACCTAACAATATTCAATATGTAACCTTAAATTATTTGGCAATGTCCCTTGAAAATGAAGTACCTGAGGCCAGGGAGCATGAAGACAGCTGGAAGTGAAGGGTTACAGGGTGGGAGGTACAGGTAGGTGCCCTCCCTCCACCCTCCCACCCCACAAACAGCTTTAGTGAATCGTCTTACATAAACTCCTGTTCCAGTGGCTGCTCCTCCCACTATTAAATATAACAAGAGGTTGCTGCCAGCTTTGCCAGGAACACCTGAAGACGTCAGGGATCTAGAAGGGCATCTTAGATGATGGTATTGCAAAACTGCAGGGGAAGACAGGCAATGGAAGAGAAGAGGCAAAGAGCTGAATATTAGGAAGGATTCTTGATTAAACAGGTCTTGGGAAAAGCAGAGTGCGCTTTGTAATTTCAGCTACCTTGTCTGCCAAAAAAAGGGGCAGTGGGGCACAGGAAAGAAATATATTTAAAGGAAGTAGGAAAGTATTTTTCTTCCATGCACTGCTTTGAAATTTTTTTCCCTTTCCTGGGAGCTTCCTTAGGAGAAAAGTGGGATTTGGAACTTTGAATGAATATGATCCTCCTAGAGAAAGAGCTTGGAAACAAAGATTTGTGTGGTGTAAACTTGGGATCTATCCATTCACAGGCAAGGCTGATATTCTTCAGCTCTCTGGGAATGTAATTTACTCTTTCAGTGAGGCTGAAAACCTTTATCCTTTTCAAGCAGAATATAAACGCTCCCCAACTGGGGGTTGATTTGGTATACTTACTCAAGTTAAACAAGTGTTCTGAACTGAGATTTGGCAAGGAATTGTTTGTACCATAAAAGACAACACAGGGTTGGGGCTGGTCATAACAAAAAAAGCCAAGAGTGCCTTTAAGGTAAAAAAAACTTAAAAGGTAACTGAAATTACAGTTAAAACCCAAGTAATCATAAGAAGTTAATTTCTATTTAGCTCCCCTTGAAGTTTTCTGAAGGAGGAAACAGAGAGAAAGCTACAGAGATCAAAAGCTGAGTAAAGAGAGCTGGAATACAGCAAATGCTTGACAGGAGAGATGGACTGCAGCTTCTTCCCAGGAACCACCTTTCTACTTACATAGGCACCTGTTCCTAAGGTGGACAAGCCCACAATAAGGACAAAAACCGAATTACTGCCCTTTTTCCCAGGCACGCCTGTGCTAGCCACTTGTCTGCTCAGCTGCAGGTCTGGGGGCACATTCCAGCGCTGCAACAACGTGCCTAAGGAACACAATTTATTGGAGAAACAACACAAAAACACTGTCAATGCAAAGGTAAGTCTGGAGATTTAGAGACTAATCAGTTCTGAACCCAAACAAATTCCTTGTTTGGAAAACCCAGCCCCACATCTGAGCGACGGTGGGGCATTATCCTGAGCCACAACAGTGTGCTCCGGGCAGCTGTGGAGACCAAAATATCTGTAAGATCAAGGGGTACCTGAACTAACTGACAGCAGGAGCATCTCTAAGCAGCTGGAAAGGCTGCCTGCAGCTGGAGCCTCCAGCCGCACTGGGTTGGCCAAGCAGAGATGTGTACTGGTAGTTCCTACACTTTCTCCAGGCCTCTCCTGTCCGAGGATGCTCCTGGCTCCAGGAAAAGGAAGCAGAGGCTGAGCTAACCAGGGCAGGGAGGGCAGCAGGGATGGTTACACCGGCAACAAACTCCCTCTGCTCACATAGGTCATTCCACCGGCATAAACCACCAGCAGGGAACGGGGTTTTGCTGGCAAAAAGGGCATCCCCGGTGGAAATGAGCAGATCCAGCAGCAGGCACCTCCCGCTGCACAAGCAGGACGAGGAGCACCCGTGGCTAAGCCACTGCACCTCGTTTTATTCCTCCATCACCAAATCACAGCCAGTGGCAGCCCCAGTTCATCCCTAAGTGGAGCGATGGTGGGGACGGCTCCGAGCGCTGCTCCCAGCACGGCCGATGCTCCCGGGAGAGGGTTGGCTCTCTCAATCCCCACCTCCACCTGCTCCCGCCCGGTGAGAGTAAAACCCGCCTCACGCCATCTGAAAGCACTTATTTGTGACAAAAACCGCAGCAAAGCCACCAGCACCCGAAAAGCGACCAAGGTCTCAACCAGCTCCGGTCACTCACGCGGTCCCAAACACGTTCCCGAAGCATCCGCACCTCCGCCGCCCGCGCCCCTCCCGCGCCTCCTCCCGCAGCGCGCTGGGCACGGCCGTGCCCGCACCGATCCCGTGGGATGACCGCCCGGGCCGGTGCCCTCCGCAAACACCGCTCCCGGCCGGGATCGACCCCGGGCCTGTGCCAGCCCCGGGCCGGAGCGGCGGGAATCGCGCCCGGAGCCCCCCGGTCCCGGAACTGACCCGCGTGGGCGCGTCCCCGCGGCGGGGGGCGCAGGGCGCGCGCCAGGCCCGCGCGGCAGCGGAACATGTCGCCGGTCGCCGGTCGCTC